>JAECUM010031085.1:0-50186 GCA_016617855.1 Megalonaias nervosa
TATATCCAACCAATAGTCTGAGTTCCTTTCAACGTGATTGTGTTGAATTTGGCTTTATCCAGGTTGCTACAACATCAATTGGTTTCCTTGTGATTATCATCACAATTCGAGTATATTCATGACTGAGGCTTCATTTATAAAATTAAGTCTTCATGTTCAAATATTTCGGGAGTAGCTGATCTGGAAAGTTTTGCTTAGGACAAAAGTCTATCTTAAGGCAAAGAAATACACTCGAAATAAAATGGTGAGAATCTCGAATGAACATAACTAAAAATGAAGTTGTATTTTATCCAGTCCCGTTTTGAGGTAAGTTTGTTGTTGTTGTTGTTGTTGTTGTAGGGTTTAACGCCATTTTTCAGCACAAGATAGGCTATACATGGCGGCCAGTATAATTGGTGGAGGAAGAACCCTGGAAAATCCCGGGAAGAACCACCGACCCACGAGAAGCTACTGGCAGGCTTTCTCACGTGCCCACGTTAGCCGAGCCTGAGACTCGAACTCACGCAGACAGAGGTGAGATGGCAGTGATCCGTAACGGTGAGCGCTTTAGAGGTAAGTTTGTACAATATTTAGTAACTTTGTTTGCACAAGACAGTACCAATGAATAATCAGCGTAAAATAACTAGGAGTAACGTCCCTTCTAGTGAATAAAGGTGAGAGTATCAAGAGGGGGTTTTATGAATTTTAAACTTCCATTGACATGACTGACTGACCGAAATACTTTGACAGGAAACATATAACTGATTAGCAGATGTCCTCCATTGTAAATTTAAGTTGCAAGGCAGATGGAACACTGCTTATTGACATGCGCAGTCAAGAATGTTATTTCATCTACTGCACAAGACACCATGATTTATGAGGCTATTTACACGGTAACCATGTGGTTGATATTAATAAAACTTATAGTAGTACCTTATCAGTAGTATAGTGGGGCACTTTGGCCCTCATCATGCCAAAGAAGGAAAATCAGCCTGGGGCATTATGGCCCCACGATTTTTAGGCCGAAAAAATCAGCCTGGGGCACTTTGGCCCCAATGGGAATTTTGTATTAGCACACCCTGGGTCTGTATAGCGCCAAGAGGAATGGAACAGGTAGGGTGACGTCACGGTACTGGTCATTGGCAACAATGTAGCAAGGTAGTACTGCGACGTCAGGCCACCTGTCATTGCTGTAGACAAACACGAATCAGTTGCGTTCGTGTTTTAGTAGAGTAAGGGTTTTATATATATTCGTTTTTTTTTCTCCCATAGATTGATAAACATCAATCTATCCTACACAAATTATAAAATCGACTAAACAAATTTTTTAGGGAAGAGAGAATAAATATCTACACAAATTATAAAATCGAATAAAAATTTTTTTAGGCAAGAAAGAATTAATATCATTTCGAGGCATATGAAGTGGTCCTGAAAAGGGCCTTTGTTTGTTATGTTAACACCATTCTGTTAGCATAGAGGGCATCGCATAGGTCTTCTTCTCTTTCTCAAGCTTCGTCTAACCTCTGGTCCATAAATCAGAACTCGCTTCAGACAGCCTTGTGTCTCCACATAGATCCTTCGTTTCCAAAGGGCTGTATCAGTGATCTGGGTAATTGCCCATGATGATCTGACATACATGGGATAGTCCGGGTTGAACAGCATCGACGATAGGAGGGTAGACGATTCAACGTTGGTCCACATCTTTGTGACGAGAACAGGTGAAGGGAATGAAGTGAACCGCGTTTATTTGTAGTGGAAGACCGGATTGAAACGGATTGAAATTGTCCACCAATCCCAACACGCGTTACAAAATTCAGTCACTTCGCGGAGTCTGTCTTCCAATCCGAAGAGAGCTACCTGTGAGGTCACATGTCCTATATAGGTGCACTGGCGTCTGTGCGCAGTGAATCGATGCGGCATTGTTTTGTGAAACATGACTGAACCTAAGAAGACGATGAATTGGGGTGCACCGGCTGTGGAGACGAGAAGCGATGGTATAGCAGTGGCTCCAAAGTTAACACACCGCTACTTCCAGAAGAGGTTGATTTCAACTGGGATTTAGTAGATTTTCTCTCTTCGCAAGAATTTGTTCCGGTACCAGTACCTTCGCCACTTTCTCCTTCTTTACCACACGTCGAACGATTTTAAACAAAGACAGAAAGAAGAATTGGAGAAATTTTTACAGCAGCAGAAAGAGGCAGAACAAGCATTTCTCCTTGAACAGCAACAGCGAGAAGAAGAAGAGGCAAGAAGGAAACGACATGAAGAAGAAGCAGTAGAGAAGAAACAAGGTCTAGGAGAGAAGGAGAATAGTGAACCTCAAACGGTAACGGTACTCTTGGACATTTTGGCCGAGTTAAGAAGTCTGAAACAAATGTATCAGACTTCTTTATTACGACCTAAGAGAAAAAGACCTTCTCGAGCCAAACAGCCTAACCCTGTTACTACACCAGAGATACCACCCCTAGTGATTTCTACTAAATCATTGACAGGAGCAAGTCCAGAAGTAGGCCTTGGCCGTGGCAAAGGCTTAAGGCAGTTAAAGCTGATTTCTTCTCGTTCCTGAGTTTGTTCTAAGGAAAAAAAAAAACAAACACCCAACGGTCCTTTCAGGGCCACTCACCTCTTTTCGAAAAGAGAGGCTATTCATTTTGCCAAAATCAATTAAAACTCAAAATCCCTAGTTTAACCCTATGATGTACGTGTTGTGAGTGCATGAGTGTAGGTCCTTATTATTCTAAACCATCAAAACCAAGAGACACTTACGTTTTTCAGTCTGGTCTATTCTGGTGCAAATTTTTACAATTCAATATCACAACATAACACAACACAACACTTTTAAAAAGTTCATAGACTTCTTCTGTGTCTTTTTTCTTTCACTCTCTCTGTTTTCTTATTTTCTTTACTTTCACAAGTTTTTCCTCTTCTTCTTCTTCTTCCTCACATTTTTCTCGTCTTCTTTTCTTTTCTGTCTTCTCTTTCTGAACGTGACGGGGTTCTTCCTTTGCCGAGGGCACCTCTTTTTCTTCTTCCTCCTCCTTCTCCTGTTGTTTCTTAGGGCACTCTGAAGACCAATGTCCTTTCTCTTTACAATGATAACAAGTATCTTGATTTTTGTCTCTTCTGACACTGGTCTTGCTTTTATGACGATTTGGACATTCTGTAGCCCAATGCCCTTTGTTCTGGCAGATATAGCAAGTATCTTGACTTTTATCTCGAAAGGAGGGAGAGTAGTCCGTCGGCTTGTCTGAAGAAAACTTTCATATGACACCTCGCAAAGCTCTAATCAGAAGTTCGATCTGTGTGGGTTCTTCCATCGTGCTGATCGGCTTGAGAGCGAAATGAATAATGAGAGGGAAGTCACCAGCCCTTTATATATGCACTAAGCCTAACATGAATATATAGGGGTCATGGCGTTTCAAATGTAGTCATTTGACTTTTTGCAGTCAAGATGAAACGATCGCATCATTTCGTAAAGAAAGGAGAAGAAAGTAAGAGGCAGAAACGTGATTTATCGCCTCGCACAGTAGCTGAAGTCTTGGCTCAAATTCATGCCAGCGATTTTGAAGATGAGATGAGTGAACCAGAATCTAAGCCTAAAGAGTCTGCACCAAACCAAAGTCCATTACCATCAGTAAACCCTGAAAAGTACTACCACATTCGAGAGACGGACAAACGCTCCTCCAGAAAATTTAGAACTACGGCCTACATGTACGCTGTGAAGTTTAAAGATTTCAAGTCCGACGTACCGTTGGAGAAAGCAGAAGGGTTCATCACTGATGTGTGGGATTCTTTGTTAACTACACTGAAACGGCAATGTCAAGCCAAAGTAGACGATCGCTTGAGACTTTCCATTCATCACGACAATTTGAAGTCTCCCGTTTGGATCGAGTTTAGCAGCCCAGCAGAATTGACACTTTCCAAAGTCATGGACAAGATTCAACACGTACAACAATCCAATGACAAGTTTCACATCACCGACGGAAAAACGACACTGTTCATGACCCACGTGTCTCTTCCCCAAGGGACCGGACGCAAAAAGGCGATCTTGGTAGACAATCTTCGCAGCATCAAAAAGAGCCTCGTTCAAATTAACAACCCTCAAGACCAGATGTGTTTATCCCGCGCGATCGTGGTGGGACGAACGTATGCCGACAAGAACGACACGATAGAATGGAAAAGAGCCTGGAAAACTATTCGACGATCGGACCGAACCAAACAACAAAGAGAAGCAGAACTCCTGTTACAGCAAGCGGGGCTATCCAAAGACACACCCTGTGGCATTCATGAAATGCAAGAATTGCAAGACGTCTTGGCTCCACTCTACACCTTGAAAGTACACCCTCAAGAGGTGCGCGGACCTCTGTTGTTTCGAGGCAAAGATTTCAAAGACGGAAAATACATTCACGTCTATCATCACGATGAACATTTCGATGCCATTACCAGTATCACTGAATTCCTGGGATACAGTTATTACTGTGAGAAATGTGACTATGGCTATAACAATCGAGTGCAACACAAGCATTGCGGATCAAAATGTGAGGGATGTTTAGCCTCTAAGCCTTGTCTGGACAAAGGACAAGAACGAGTGCATTGCTCTGCTTGTCAGCGCACGTTTGTCAGCCCTGCCTGTTACCAACAACATCTAAAGACGCAAGGTTCACAGCGAAAATGCGCTTGCCAACTCCTGAGATTGTGCCCTACTTGTGGACAAGGCATACGTACCAATAATACCAAGACGCACGTCTGTTCAGGAAAGAAACGATGTCACATTTGTCACCAAACCATGGACTTGGAACACCAATGCTACATTAAAAAATACCAATCCAAATATGAAGAAGAAGAAGATAATGACCAGAAGAAAGGGAATTTCATCTTTTTCGATTTTGAATGCATGCAAAAGACTGGCATTCATAATTCCTAATTTCTGCGTGGCTCACCGAGCGTGCGAGAAGTGCATCCAAGAGCCTATCTTGACTCACTGCCCTCACTGTAGCAAGATTCCTGGAGGACGTGAAAAAATCTTTCGGGGTCCAAACACATTGGCCGATTTCGCCCTATCGACGAAACGTGGAACCAAGAAGACATCGAACGTTACGAAGATTGTCATCGCTATGCCACGGTGATGGCTCACAATTTCTCGGGATACGATGGACAGTTTCTTCTCAGAAACTACACCAAACAATGTACCGAACGTCCGAAAGTGACTTTGAACGAAGCCAAAATTATTTCCATGCAAGTGGGACAAGTACAGTTTAAAGATTCAATGAGTTACTTGGCCATGCCTTTGAGTCGCTTGCCTAAAACGTTTGGAATGACAGAAATGGCCAAAGGCTATTTTCCGCACTTTTTCAATACCGAAGCCAATCAACATGCCGTTCTACCCCATTTGCCCGAGGCTCACTACTACGACCCCGACAACATGCGTACCGAACAACGAGAAGCTTTCTACGATTGGTACCACGCTCACGCCTCGAACCCTTTCGACTTTCAGGAAGAAATGTTAAAATATTGTCGTTCCGACATAGACATTTTACAGCGTTGCTGTGGAAAATTTCGAGAACTGTTCATGGAACACGGAGGCATCGATCCTTTGAAAGAAGCTTGCACTATCGCCAGAGCGTGTTCCTTAGTGTACCGCCAACGATTTATACCCGAAAACACCCTAGCTGTCATCAGTCCTCAAACAACCAATTTTGTCAAACGTCAATACTCGGTCAAAGCCCTACGCTGGTTACATTACTTGTGTGACAAGGAAGACAAATGAATCCAACACGCTCGCAACGGAGGAGGCGAAAAAGCCATCGGAAGGTATTCGGTAGATGGCTGGGACTTGGAAAACCCTCAGATCGTGTATGAGTTTAACGGGTGCTTATTTCACGGATGTCCTATCTGCTACCCTCAACGTAACACTAAAAATCAGTTTTTACAACGGACCATGGAAGACTTGTACCAGGCCACTTGTCAGCAACCCTTGAAGTTAGAAGAGCAAGGATACCAAGTGGTAGAAATGTGGGAACACGAGTACGATCAGTGATTGAAAACCGATCCCGAGTTTAAGCGCATCGTGGAAAGTTACAAGCTGGTGGACCCACTAAACCCAAGGGACAGTTTGTAAGGAGGACGAACGAATGCCACCTGTTTGCTGTACCAAACCGACGAAGAGAAAGGAGAGGAAATCAAATACTTGGACGTGTGTTCGCTGTATCCGTACGTGTGCAAGTATTGTGACTTTCCTGCAGGGCACCCACAATTGCTGACGGAACACATCGATGTGAACAATATTCGACAATACGAAGGATTGATCAAATGTAAAGTCTTGCCTCCCTCGTACTTGTACCATCCCGTTTTACCACATCATTGCCAAGGAAAAATGATGTTTCCCTTGTGCCGTACTTGTGCCGAAACGTGGAACCTAGACCAACCTTGTCAGCACACTCAGGAAGAACGTGCCTTGACGAGAACGTGGGTCAGCGTGGAATTGTTTAAAGCTCTGGACTTGGGATACCAACTGTTAGAAGTGTACGAAATTTACCACTTTCCCAAGACAGAAAAATACCACAAGGGCGACGAGACTCAGAAAGGCATTTTTGCAGACTACGTGAATGCCTTTTTGAAAGTGAAACAAGAAGCCAGTGGCTATCCTTCCTGGTGTCACACTCCCGAAGACCAAAAGAAATTCAAAGAGAAATACTGGGAGCAGGAAGACATCACTTTAGACCACGTGGAGAAAAACGAAGGAAGGCGATCGTTTGCCAAAGTGATGTTAAATTGTTTGTGGTGCAAAATGGCACAACGACCGTGTTTACCCAAGACGGAGTATTTGACAGAACCTTCCCGCTACTTTCAGATGATTCACGACAAAACCAAATACATGAAACACGTAGATGTTCTTCGTGAGGACTTGATCTTAGTCAATTACGAAGAAGAACTGGACTTTGTAGAAGCCGACGAATTTGGAAATGTCATCATTGCGGCTTACGTGACAGCCCATGCTCGCTTAAAACTGTACGAAGCTTTAGAACTGTCAGGAGATCGTGTGCTGTATTTTGACACGGACAGTTTCATCTACATCGATTGTCTGGGTCAATCTCACCCTGTCATCGAAGGAGACCGTTTGGGAGCCTGGACGGACGAGCATCCGGACGACAAGATTCTAAGTTTTGCAAGTGGCGGTCCCAAAAATTACGGCTACGAATACCGGGACAATCAAGGAGAAGTGCACACAAAGTGTAAAGTGAAAGGATCGACTCTCAGTTATCGCACCAGTCAACTGGTAAACTTTGGCGTCTTGAAAGAAGCCTTGCAGTCTGGAGAGGATGAAAATTTTAAAGCGACCACCCATGAACCGCACTAGATTGTACGTTTACCCACACACCAAATCGTTAGTCGCCCCTTGGAAAAAGTCTATCAAATCGTGTACAAGAAGCGAGTTCGGCTTCCCAATCACTTTACTTTACCGTACGGTCACGCCGATATTGGCCAGCATATAAAAGGGACAACGTCCAAGTCCGATAGTTCATTGTGACTTCAAACGCCAAGCGAGAAAAATTAATCGTTTCACACAGCAAGTATCCAACAAGAGTAAACTCAAGTACGATGCTGTGCCTTGCTATGGCAGGGATGCCGTACGCTATGACCTTAGCGATTCAGTACCACATCATCATGGGAACTTTGCTATAACTCTACTACCATACCTACCATGGAAAATGATGCTGTGCGTGTCAAACCTGATGGATGCGAAAGCAATGCCACTCGTTATCGCACACCTTTTCACTTTACTGGTTTTCATGGTGGATGTCATCCTAATGAAACCATGCGGCTACCACCCTACGGATGTCATGTAAAACTGAGCAAACTCCTACGTATTTCACCGTTCCCTCATCGAAATGAACCTGTGAAAGACGAATATTCGTTCCCTGTGCGTTTGACAGAATACTGTGACTTTGAAAGTCGGATCCAAACCTTCCGAGGAAAATGGCCAAAATATCTGGGAGGACCTACCCCCCAAGAATTAGTTAGAGCTGGATTTATCTACTTGGGCGAAGGGGATAAAGTTAAGTGCTTCAGTTGCGGTGTGTCACTTCACGCGTGGGAGAAGAAAGATTGCGCTTACTTGGAACATGCTGGATGGTCTCCAGATTGTCACTACCTACCTTTAGTGGGACCTCGTCATTGAAGTGGGCCTACCATGGCGTGTAAGAAACTAGCTACGGGGTTAGGAGTCAAACGTTGGACAAGCCCTAGACAAGTATTTCAACTTCATGTAGAAAATAATCTTCAAACATTACCAATCGAATTGCAAGAGAAGATCTACAAGGACATTTGGCAGGGACTTGCCAGAGCCAAATCTCAATTAGCGACTGTAGAACTTTTGTGTCGAGAAATTCACAAGAGGAAATTGACCAAAGTCAACAAACAAGTCCGATTTCTCTGGATCAAGGGTGCGTTCGTTCTACTATTTCGCTTTAGACCATTTACATTTGAAGATTTTATTGATATTCTTGACCGTTTCCTGGAATGGCAGTGGTCATAAATTACTCACTACGTTCATTACTTTCGCTCTAGGAGACATGGCTATGGATACTTTACAAAAGAACATTCGTGGTTTGCCTGTGGAATTGAGAGAACGCATTTACCGAGAGTTCGTCAAAATACAAGTGAAACGCAAAGAACCATTGCATCCGTTACGTCACCGATGTTGAAATCACTGGTACCTAAATGCTATAAGAAGACTGATTCTGATGAAAGTGTTCCAGTGGTCAGACATTGATGAATCGGGTGAAATTCCTAAATTTTTGGATGCCACTCATTCAACTTACAAGGTGATATTAGGACACCAAATTCCAAAAGTCGAGTTAGAGGATTACAACCAATCTTTACAAGAACAATTCTTTCTAGTTCAAGAGGAAACTTCTGTGCGATGTGTGATGTGTAAGTTAGTGACTAAACGTTTTTGGTACGGTACTAAAATAAAATCGAAGCTATTAAAAAACTACACTTATTACCTGACACCAAAGAGGGTATAAAAACGGACTACCATGCCACGACCTTTATCATTCGTGATACAACAGATTCCGTGGAAGGAAATCAATGATACTATTCAAACAGTGGAGGATTACCAACACCTATTACGAGAACTGTGCCCATTGAATTGGGGTCGACGTATAGTGTGTGTCTTAGTGACTTGCTTTCTGGGATTTCGTTTACCAGCTGATTCCTTGTGGACGCTTTACGAACAGTACCTACTACTCCAAAAAACATGAAAGTGGTCCCTTTAAATGTACACGAGAGACTCATTCTGCTCAAAACTTTGCGATTTCATCTTGATACTTCTCAACCTCTACGGGAAAACAAGATTCGTCAACTTTTAGGCACTGAAGATGTGTACGACGACGTGTGTGTAGCTTGTGACTTACACCCTCACTGGAAAGATGTACGTGACTGGAAAAGTTGGGGATTTGAGGCATAGACAAAAGAAGTGGCACACTGTGCCAAAGATTTGTAATCCTAAAAAATTAAACGTTCCGTGAAAAAAGTAACTTTTAAACCAGTGTTAGTGACAGTGCCAGAATAAGAAGAAGAAGAAGAAGTCGTGCCCGGGGAAAACCACTCTCTTCAGGACAGGACCGTGATCGACATCCCTGAAAGGCCATTCCGGGAGGACTCTTGTGTGATTGTGCCAAGGAGTGTAGAGACTCTCAGAACATTACACACTACCCCTACGATTTCACGTCTTGATCATCACAAATGTTGCACAGAGACTTGTTTATATTCCACTATGATCGTTTTGATGTGTCTTTTATTCATGTACTTAGCCATTTGGCTTTTATGTATTTTTGTCTTTCGTGTTGTTCACTTTTAAAGATGACAATGAACGTGTCCTGAAAAAGCATAAAAACTCTTGTCTTGTCTGTCTTCTTGTCAAAAGTGACATTCCTTTCGCTACTACTATGGCTACCTCTACTGTCTCTGCTCCCTCTTCCTCCACTGTCAAAGTCATTGACGAACACGTTGATAGGAATAGTTGGGAGGCCTTGTATCTTCGCCATCCCTTTAACATGCTCATTGCTGGACCGAGCGGTTCAAGCAAAACCGAATTTGTCAAACGTTTGATCGAACATAAACATCATTTGATCGATCGTCCCCCTCATTAAATTGATTCGTGCCTTGTACGGTATCAGTCGCGAAAAAAATCCACAAATACATGCTCGTGTCTTAGAAGCTAGTCTCAAAGAAGTCTTACGATGGTTTACGGTGACAGCACGTCAATTACTGCAAGGCATCATTCAGATTCCACATCTAACCAAAAGTTTTTTTTGAGAGAAACAAAGGCACCTTGACGCAACTAGCCGATCCTCGCATCGACACTCAAACCAAAAAGCAAATCATTTTGAAACCTGGATGAAGCGGTTCTCTAGGAGGTGTCATCATTCGTTCCCTCTTAAAATGGGATCCTAATGCGCCCAAAGTCGTCCCCAAGAAAAAAGCCACGCCCAAACGTACCCAGAAGATAAAGAAAAAGAGCAACGATGTCAAGACCAGGTCACAGCCTCAGAAAAAGAAAAAGAAAAGTCAACAAAAAACAGCTTCTACTCGCAAGAGAGGCACTGCCGCCAGGACGCAACCTTACATTCGCAAGTCACGACCTGTCTCAACAACGGTGACAGCGTCTCCAGTAGCCTCAGCTTCTTCTACTTCTCCGTTGCTGGTGATGCCTGCCAAACCCAATTTGACACGTGTCTTTCCTAATTTAATGAAACATTGGAAACCCGTGTCTCCAAGATCTTCTCCTTCAGCAGCAGTGACATCCCCTTCCACTTTAGCGTCAGTGACCGCTGCTCACAAAGTACCTGTCCCCAAAATCAAAGTCCAAGAGAGAACGGGCGTGTTAAAGAGTTTACTGGATTTGTCCAAGCAAGAACTGTCCCGATTTAGTCCGTTACGAACCCCTTCACGACGTGTGATGCCTACCATGAAAATGATCCGACGAGCCGACAATCAGTGGCGACGCATTCCAGTATAAAAAAGACCCGAGGCAAACAATGCGGATCAGTGTTTTTGTGCTGCTGCACGTCCAAAGATGCCCCCTCCAAGAAGTGTACACCGTTACCACCGTCGTTCTTCTTCGGTCCAAAAAGGAAAAGGAAAACGAAAAAGACAGTCACGTCATCCTAAAAAGCGCTTAGCCAAACATCGACGTCACTCTCTGAAAAGGCACACTCGTCCAAAGAAAAGGAGAAGCCACCAAAAGGGAGGTTTCTTTGGCCCTTCCCTTGAATTCGATAAGGTAGCCGATACATCTGTCACAAGTGTAAAGGACAGGCTCCAAAAAAAATAAAAAGATAAAAAGACGCATGTCGAGCCGTGGATGTCAGTGTATTTTTTGTGCACCAAAAGATGTCACCTCATCGTCGTTCTCCTACCCAGAAAGCAAAAAGAAAAAGACAGTCTCGTCATGCGAGAAAACGCTTAGTCAAACATCGACGTCACCCCCAGAAAAGACACACTCGTCCAAAGAAAAAGAAGAGCCGCCAAAGAGGAGGATTCTTTGGCTATTTTGGAAAACACATCGTTACCTTTATGACGAAGCGATAGTCCCCCCAAAGAGGATAAAAGACCGTGTGACAAGTCATCGACGTTAGTTATTTTTAGTGTGTGTCCCGGAATCAACAAACAAAGATGTCACCCCACAAAAGACATTCCTCTTCTACCCCCAAAGGAAAGAAAAGGAAAGGACTGCCACTTCGTTTAGTCAAACATTGGGACATGTTGTCTGTCCTGTCCAAAGCTCCTCCACCCATGCGAAAACAACTCATTCAAACTGCCTCCAAAGATGTCATCGATACGGTGAGCGAATGTTGTCTGAACGTCTTGAAAGGCACAATACCTTTGACTAAACATCAGAAAAATTGCTTAGCCAAACATCGACACGTTCTTCGCCAAATGGTCCAAAAGAAAATACCTATTCGTCAAAAGAAAAAGATGGTGCAACGCGAAGGATTTTTACCCCTGTTAGGACTTATTACCAATGTAGCGAAACCTATACTGAGTGCCATGGGACATATTATGCCCACCCTAATTCCAAGATAAAAGAGCAAGAAGAGAAAAGGAGCACACTGGAGTCAAAAGATCTCAGACGTGATCCTTGAAATCTGATGGAAGGACGAAAACTAGCTTTAGTCCCTACAAACGATGGATGGAATACCATCGTTGGCAAGAACAACGAACCCCACATTTACCTCCCAATCCTCATTTGACCGAGATGTCCCAGTTACAACACGAATTGCAATCGTTGATGGATCTCAGCGATTTGTCAGAAACGGGAAAAATCGCAACGGTACGGTCAGTTGTTGCAACGACTGAAACTCTTTCACCAAAAAGCTTTAGACGAAACAGCTCAACCCACTCTGAAAGATTTTAAGGCCTTGATGAAAAGTTCGCCACCACTACCACCACCACTACCACTCCCAGGGGTCAAGACAGATGCAGCCCCACGGTTGCCTGAGGAAGAAGAGGCAAGAGAAGTCTTTCAAACACCGTCAGCAGCTCCCATCCCTAGTAAGATTGCAGCGTCCTTGTTGACCCCTTCCCTACACCGCAACGAGAAGAACTTAAAGCTTGGGTTAAAAAGATGATGTCCACTCCACCTTCGACAGAAGTGAAAAAGAAAGAAGGGAAAGCAGAAGTGAAAAAAGAAAAGAAGACCAAAGCCATTCCATTACCACCACCACCACCACCACTACCCTCCACTTCTATACCCCGTGGCACATCGGACACGTAAAACCGTTTCTAAACCACCCCCTCGTCCCATTCAGAGTAGCATCAGTGAAGATTGGATCTCTTATTAAAACACGGAGAAAGTGTTAGTCAGCATTTACTACGATCCATCCCATCCCGCAAGTTACGGAGGAGTTCAGAAATTGTATCGTGCTGCCAAAACTCGACTGGAAAGTATCCATTTACCTCATGTGCAACGCTGGTTACAAGAACAAGCCACGTACACCTTACACAAACCAATTCGACGAAAATTTTCCAGAAGTCGCACCCAAGTAGAGGGTATCGATCACTCATGGCAAGCCGATTTAGCCGATGTCTCTCATTTGGCCATCTTCAATCGTGGCTACAAATACTTGTTTTGTGTCATCGACGTCTTTTCCAAATTTGCTTGGGTCGTACCATTGACTTCCAAATCGAGCAGTGAGTTAGTGCCAGCCCTGCAACTGGTGTTGAAACAAAACGGGCGTCACCCTCTTCGATGGCAAACTGACAAAGGCACCGAATTTCTGAACCAAGCTTTCCAAAAAGAATTGAAGAAACGTGGCATTCATTTTTTTCACCACCGAGAATCCCGAAACCAAGCCAGCATCGTGGAACGTTTTCAACGCACCTTGAAAGAACGCATGTGGAAATATTTTACGCATCAACACACTCTCAAGTACATCGATGTCTTGCCACACCTTGTCCAATCGTACAATCAATCTTACCATCGGAGCATAGCGCGTGCCCACCAAGAAGTGACTCCCGACAACGAAGTGACCGTCTTCGAGCGCCTGTTTGGTACGTCCCCGACAGTGCCTGTCCCCAAGAAAGGTGGAGTGTTGGCATCAGGAGATTGGGTACACATTGGCAAAACCAAACGCACTTTCGACAAAGGTTACTTACCCAATTGGACCACCGAATTGTTTCGTGTCACCGAACGTGTGCGTGGCCGTCATCCTCCCGTCTTTAAGTTGGAAGACATGAACAGAGAAGTGTTAAAAGGAACGTTTTACTTGCCCGAGTTACAACTTGTGACCAAAAAAGAAGACGACGTGTACAGATAGAAAGCATGCTCGATCGAAGAACCCGAAAGTAGGAAAGAAAAGTGTCAAAGAAGTCAAAGTACGTTGGAAAGGATATCCTTCCAGTTTTGACTCTTGGATCGACGCTTCGCAACTCATCGACTATTAAAAGAAGTGACCATCATGCTCTTCAACACAGCCTCAGCTACTACAGTGACCACTCCTTCCCCCAGTTCTTCTCTGCAAGATCTACAAAAGCAACCCTTGTGGGTGTGGTGTGCCTGAAACGCAAATCGTCTTTTTCTGCCAAATCTTTGTAGTGTATTGTGTCATCGGTGCTGCCATTGCCAATTTGAGTTTGCAACAAGGAGACAAACAATTGTGGACCATTTTACTGAGTAGTTGCATTGGTTACCTTCTTCCCAATCCGTCTCTGAAATATTCCTTTGAAGAAAACAACAACAACGGGAGTCTTGTGTCCAACGTTAGTTCCAACAGTCACCCTAACCATCCTCATTTAGATACTCCTCTGACTTCCAGTGACTCCTCGGACACTAGAACTGTGGAATTATGAACAACGAATTTTACTTAAAGTTACCCAGTGACAGTTCCATGGAGGTGTTTCCCAATAACACTTTGTGCTGTTTCTCGGCCAGATTACCTCAAGCCATCCAATTGGATCACGAAGCCCATTGGGAAGTTGCTTTGGTGGAAATGATTCACCCTACACAAATCAAAAACATCATCGAGAATGAAAACACTTTGACGGTAGAAGTTTATGACGAACAAGTGCAACAAGCAATGGATGAACGTGCTAATGTAGCTGACTTTATGAAATCACTAGACCCCAAAACTAAACGAACCACTTATTTTTTGAAAATTCCTGCGGGCTATTATTTTAGTGGTCAACATCTGGTGAACACCATTGCTGAGAGGTTCAATTTCATGTTTGGTAAAGCCTTGGAAAAAGCCAGAAGAAGTGTCATGATCGAATACCACAAAATAGCTCGTCTCCTAATGATGAAATTTTCAGAGGACAAAGTATTGGCCATTATATTTTGTCCTGAATTGTATGACATTTTGGGTGGAGACCCCAAGTTGATCAAGATGAGAAACGAAATACCAGCCATGACCGGTAACTTGGATTTTGCGAAACATTCTCGATTCCCTGTAGAAATGAACCAAGGGCTGAATTTGATGTTTGTGTACTCCGATGTGGAGTATAACGTAGTGGGACACACCTCCGTACCGTTACTGCGTGTCATTCCTTTCAAAGTGGATTCTGCCACGGCTGCTGACGAGGAAGGTGGAAACACCTATCACGTTCAACGCGAATTTGTACATCCTCACTATTTGCCCGTCAGTAAGTCTTATTTCGACACTGTCAACATTACTATAAAAGGAGATCTGGGACAAAATATTCCATTCACCAAAGGGAAAGTCACAGTGAAACTCCATTTTCGAAAACGATTACTCTAATTTTTTGTCAGTCATGTATCCTGTGTACCAAGGAGTCGTTCGACAGCGAGGACATGGTTTAGATGATATGCTCAAATCGGCCTTTCGTACAGTGGTTCCCGTTTTGAAACCGATGGTGACACATGGAAAGGCACGCCTTAAAAGATGCCGCGTTGAGGCAAGGTAAAGAATTTCTCCAAAATGTCATCATTGACAAACAAAACCCCAAAGAAGCTTTCTTGACAGCAGGCAAAAATGTCTTGCTTCAAACGGGCAAAGACCTTTTGGGTCGGCGAGAAACTCCTATAAATGCCCTGGGCAATGCCGAGTCAGGCATTCCTACTTCCCTGACTCCACAGCAAGGACAAGGCAGAAAAAGACGACGAAAACACCCCTTCAGAGGACTTCACACCCCTAGAGCTAGAAAGTCTAAGAAAAGAAAAACCGTCCGAGAGTTAGATGTTTTTGATTATTAAATCAGAGAAAATGATGCACCGAGAGTCTTGTGCTTGTTCCAAGTCGGAACTGGATCTGTTTGCCATACGACCCACCATGATGACGATGCAAGAATCCCAATGCGTCGAATTTCATCCCGGCTCCACTTTGACGGATTCCGCTCCCATCGAGTTTGAAATCAAAGGACAGCCGGAAGATTATCTCGATCTGAATAGCAGTTACTTATACCTGAAACTGAAAGTGATCAAAACTGACAACACCAATCCGGGAGCCGATGCCAGAGTAGCTCCCGTCAACAATTTTATGCATTCCTTGTTCAGCGAGGTGGATTTGTACTTGAATAACAAACTGGTCAACATCAGTATGGATACTTTCCCTTAACGAGCGTACCTAGAAAATCTCTTGACGTACGGAAAAGAGGCCAATAACACTCATCTGGATGCTTGCGTGGTATGGAAACCTGACACCGCAGGTGAAGACACGTTTAGCGACACAGCCCTGACAGCCGATGACAATCCTCACAATGTGGGTTTTAACAACCGTCGAAGGAAAATCCTGCAAGGTCGTAGTTTAGAACTGATGGATTGTTTGCATTTGGACATGTTGTTGCAAGACAAGTATTTGCTGAACGGAATGGATATTCGCCTGAGACTCAATCGCAGCAGTGTCGCTTTCCATTTGATGGCTCATGCCAACGAGTACAAAACCATCATCCAAGAAGCCAGACTTTACGTGCGTCGCGTAGAAGTGTTACCTAAAAAGGGAAACGACATCAGTCAAACATTGAGCAGATCGACCGCTAAGTATCCGATACGACGTGTAGAAGTGAAAACATTCACCATTGCTGCTGGACTCCGATCCAAGATCGAAGATCATCTGTTCCAAGGACAGTTACCCAAACTAATCGTTGGTATCGTCAGTAATGCAGCCCTCAACGGAGCCCACAATCAAAATCCTTTCCAGTTTAAACACTACAGAGTGTCCAAGATCGAAGTCAGTCGCGATGGCAAGACTTTGTGTACCAGACCCTTCGAACCTAACTTTGCCCAGAAGAATTACTTGAGATCGTACTTGTCCCTGTACGAAGCTACGGGGCAACTAGGAACCAACGCCAGTCACGGTATTTCGTACGAAGATTATGTCGGAGGTTACACTTTGTGGGCCTTTGATTTCACTCCAGACCAAGGCAGCGACGAGGGACATTTCCACCCTATAAAATCCGGTCAACTGCGTGTGGAACTTCAGTTTGCAGAAGCTCTCACTGAGACGGTGAACGTCATCCTGTATGCTGAATTCGATAATACCATAGAAATCAACAGTTTGAGAGAAGTCATTCTAGACTATTAGACACAATGGAAGACTCGTAGCTAAAGACCTAATAGAAGAGGTCTTTAGAGAGGAAATTAAGAAAGATGAAGAAGAATGGACTGAGAAGTACAGACTTCAGAAGAAGCAGAGAGAAGAACAACAGCAGCAACAGCAGCAGCAGCAGCAGCAAGAACCAGACAGAGGTTTTGTGGACTGCCTCTATTAGGTCTTGGGCTATGGATAACATCCTGACATTCTCTATCTCTTCAGGCTTCGGTATCAGGTTTAGCCTGACACGATGTAAACTGACGTAAGCTTCGTTCAGCTGGGCTAGTCTGGAAGGCATGTTCATAGGTTGACGAGTCAACAGTGGATGGTCAGACTGGAGAATGACCCGCTTTATATGGTTGAAACGCGGTTGCGATAGAAAACATCCCTACTCAGTTTTAGTGTCGGAACGCTATGATAGCGAATGTCATGGTGAGGGATAGAGAGGGATAGAGAGAAGTCAAAGAGCATATATTCACAGTGTTTATTTTGAAAACAAACGACAGATACATTTTTTTCAAAACACAACATTTTTTATTCAACTAAAAAGTAACAAGTAACATCAAACAAATTATTTTTGACAAGGTTGACAACGTTGTGAAGTCATGTGAGATTTCCATTAATGGAAGTCATGAGGCCATTGATGACGACCGAGAGACGCTGTGGCTCAAATTGAAAATTGGGAGCAGGAGTTGGAGAGACAGCGGCAAGAGGGGAAGCCGCAGAGACCTCACCATCCCCGGGTCTGGCATAGGCGAAGACAGAGAGAACAAGTCTTCACTATCCCAGAGACTGAAAACTGGAATGATGAAGCCACTCAAGCTCCCTCTGCGCTCCCAACCACACGTATTAATTGGGAGAATGACTGGAGCAGACGTTGCGTGTGTGGTGCCAGGCCAGGAAGGTGTCACCATTAGCTAGGTGTATTTGGAGTTCTAAAAAAACAGCCCTTCTCAGGGCTAGCCAGATCTCTAGAAAAGAGAGACTATTCAATTTGCCAATTCGTGTGAATGTAGAGTAGTGTGACTATAAGCACTCACTCCTTTACTGATGTGTGTGTGTGTGTGTGTGTGTGTGTGTGTGTGTGCTTGAATGCGCATTCGTTTGTGAGGATAGTAAATAGGTGTGTGTTTTATGCTTTCTCGTTCGTTGGTGAGGATAGTAGGTATGTGTGTTTTTTCTTCTCATCCCGATTGTTTGGATAGTAGGTATGTGTGTTTTTTCTTCTCATCCCGTTTGTGTGGATAGAAAATATGTGTGTTTTTTCTTCTCATCCCGATTGTGTGGATAGTAGATATGTGTTGTTTTTTTTTCTCATCCTAATTGTGTGGATAGTAGATATGTGTGTGTGTTTTTTTCTTCTCATCCCGATTGTGTAGATAGTAGATATGTGTGTTTTTTTCTTCTCATCCCGATTGTGTGGATAGTAGATATGTGTGTTTTTTTCTTCACTTCTCGTTTGTGTGGATAGTAGATATGTGTGTTTTTTTCTTCACTTCTCGTTTGTGTGGATAGTAGATATGTGTGTTTTTTTTTCTTCTCATCCCGTTTGTGTGGATAGTAGATATGTGTGTTTTTTTCTTCTCTTCCCGTTTGTGTGGATAGTAGATATGTGTGTTTTTTCTTCTCATCCCGATTGTTTGGATAGTAGATAGGTGTGTTTTTTCTTCTCATCCCGTTTGTGTGGATAGTAGATATGTGTGTTTTTTATTCTCATCCCGATTGTGTGGATAGTAGATAGGTGTGTTTTATGCTTGTTCGTTCGTTGGTGAGGATAGTATATTGTATGTGAAGTGAGTGTAAGGGATGTTTTCGTTCACGTCCGTGCTCCACGGATATAAAGCAGAGCGCTCGTCAAAAAAGTGATACCTATGTCTCGCTATATATTTTGCGGAACTAATTCTCAACAATAATAACAACAATTCGTCATTATACACAGAACATAAAAATGACTGGCAACATGGACTTGTTCAACAAATTGAAAGACAGTTGGTACTGGGGGATGGATGGAGCCTACGTGCTGGACAGGCTTGAAAAGGAATGGAGGTTCCCAGGTAGCCTAGACTTGGTGAACAGTCTGAAAGCAGCTAATTATGAATTACAATGGATGATAGAAGAGGAAGTGGAGAAGTTGAGAGGCTTCATCCATCCTAAATATGTAAGAGTGGGAACCTTGAAGCAGGTTCTTGATATTGTTATCAAAGTGAGATGTTTTTTGGAAGACATATTCCATTTAACCGAGTGGCCTTTTGTCAAAAAAGGCTTAGACAACTTAAAGAAAGGCGAAGACATCATGATAAAGGTAATGGAAGAAGAAGTGAGGAAAATAAAAGAGACCTGGACAAAAGAAAGAAAGGAAAAAGAAAACATCAAGAGAAAAGAAGAGTTTGAGAGACTAAACAGGAACTGGATGAAGGTACAGGAAAAGTTTAGAGCTCTGGGACATCCTGATTGGATTCCAGACGAAGAAAAGAAGAAGAAGAAGAAGAAGAAGAAGAAGAAGAAGAAGAAGAAGAAGAAGAAGAAAGGAATTATTGAAAAAGTGAGAACGTGGTGGAAGAAGTGGAGATAATAGAAGAAGAAGACAAAGGCCCTTTTCAGGGCCACTTCATATGCCTCGAAAAGATATTAATTCTTTCTTGCCTAAAAAAATTTTTTATTCGATTTTATAATTTGTGTAGATATTTATTCTCTCTTCCCTAAAAAATTTGTTTAGTCGATTTTATAATTTGTGTAGGATAGATTGATGTTTATCAATCTATGGGAAAAAACGAATATATATAAAACCCTTACTCTACTAAAACACGAACGCAACTGATTCGTGTTTGTCTATAGCAATGACAGGTGGCCTGACGTCGCAGTACTACCTTGCTACATTGTTGCCAATGACCAGTACCGTGACGTCACCCTACCTGTTCCATTCCTCTTGGCGCTATACAGACCCAGGGTGTGCTAATACAAAATTCCCATTGGGACCAAAGTGCCCCAGGCTGATTTTTTGGGTCTAAAAATCGTGGGGCCATAGTGCCCCAAGCTGATTTTCCTTCTTTGGCATGATGAGGGCCAAAGTGCCTCACTATACTACTCTTATCAGTCAGATTGTTAAATTAGAAAATAAAAATCAAAATTGTATCATTCATTTGCTATACCACTATTAGGAGTATAAGTTGTTGTTTCTTGGGTTTAATGCAATTTCTCACCGCAAGATAGGCCATACATTGTGGTCGGTATAACTAGCGAAGGAAGAACCTGGGAAAGTCCCAGTATTAACAACCGACCCACGGAAAGATACTACAAATTTTCTGACATGCCTATATTGGTCGAAACTGATTAAACGTAAAGTTACTACGATATCTGTATGTATATAACTGCAGAATCAGTGAAGAAAAACAAGGAAGTTTATTTCGCAATTTATTAAACAAAATTTAAAACATATAGAAAAAATAAGGAATAGTATAGATGTGGATTTTCACAGATAGTTTAGTATTTTCGGTAAGTGTTGGTACTGAGTATCCAGTTTCAAGAACCAGAAAAGTGTTGGCAATTCCCAGTGCCATCTTAGTTAATTGCAACAAAACTGGAGTAATTCACATGACGCAGCAACACGTAGAAGTCATTTATCCCATACATACTCATTCCAGGGTGTAATACACAAACATAGAAAATAATATAACACATAGCTTCCTTCGGTTACATCCAGACAACAGAACGTTGAAATCGCTTATAAATGTCCACATAAAATCATCATTATAGCTACACGTACGAGTTTCACATTAGCACATGCCTTCAAGTGTCACACAAGCAAAGTCTCATTTTTGGTCGTAAAGTAATGCAAACGAACAGAGACATTCGTGTTTTTACACTCCTCTGCACACGGAACTTGTATGCTTGTTTCAGTCATCCGCTATAACTGACTGGTATCCTCGATCTTCCGCACGTCCGGGGTAGCATCTCACATTGCCCGAAAATGACCACCGCCCTATAATAATCATTAGTCATCTTCTAGGCATTCTAGTTTTGTTTTTGATTTTGTTTTTTTTTAAACCCTACATTTTTGATCGCATTACGGAAAAATAAAATGGATTTACAGGTTTGGGATGTAGGCAGAGAAATAAATTACATACCTTTAAGAAATAGGTTATACACCTATAATAAATAGGTTATATACATTTAAGAAATATAATGTCTTTACAAATATTTAAGGTTAAAGTTGACTAGGTTCCTCCTTATACAATACAAGTGAACTGTTTACATCAAAAGAGAACAAGTACTCTCTTGAAAAGAATTGGTACATTCTCGTAATAAAATGGGTCCATTGATCTTGAAGTTACGTCAGCACGTCAAATTAAACATTAATGGAGTCAGTTTGTTCTACTTCAGTAATGAAAAATTGGTTGTCCCTTAATTTTATCTGAATTAATTAAATATGATAAAAGATAAGGTGTCAACATCTTCACGATCATCACCGGATTAAGGTAGTAAGAAGTCTTGGAGCAATTTAAAATGTCGGCCATCCCACCCTCGAAAAGAAACTTTCACTTCGTTGCAGCCCCCTTACCCTCTCACCACTGAGAAAAGGTTGTGGAGCAACTGCTCCAGTTCCTCTGCCTTTAATCGGGTCTAGACTGCGATATTTGTTGGTCATCGAGTTCGTGACTATGGAATCGCGTCAAGTACAAGCTACTTAATCCAGTTATATAGTCACAAATACTATATACTCGAGTCATCAAATATTGTTAGTGCCATCGAGTGTAGTCACAATATGGAAATCAGTACACAGGTCAAACTCGATTTACGCCATCAATGCGTCTGACAAATTTTTGAACATTAACCTTGAATTAACCCTGTAATATATAGTTTTCTTCTATTTTTCCCAGGTCTTTCCTACAGAGGGGAGGTATGTAACATAGGTAGCAGAACTTCAGTCGTCGAAGCACATGATTTCTTTTTGACGACGAGCACTGCTGCACATGAGCTTGGACACAAGTAAGTTGACTCCAGGTGCCCATTTTGTCCCCTTCTTTTGCTTTCACTCGGTTAGCACTTCTGGTGATGCATGATATATTCCTGATTGCCATATATGCAAAATGTTGGTGGCCACTTATCTATGGTCGGAGGTTTCTGGTTTTCCATGTCTCAAGCACCAGATCACCGCATCATTCGGACCTCTTAGAATACTAAATATACGATCCATTTAATATACATAGAGTTAAATAATAAAATGACCTCGATTTAAGGAAAATCCTCTGCCCATTTTGTTATACAATAGCTGTTTTCAAACTCAATTATTTTTCCACGAGGAAAGATAATATTCGTTAACAGAGAACTATAAAATAAAATGTGAAATGTGTTCATGCAAATTGGCTGATGTGTGTTATAACGACTTTAAATTATATATTTTGTACTGAGCAAGCTGTATAAGCGACATACTGAGGCTCATGACAGACTGCTAGATTAACCTTGCACGCATAGAAACTACAAATCAGTAAGGTGTACCTTTCCAGTTGTAATGATGATAACACGGATCAGTGGACCATTCAATCCTTTTAGTTCAGAAACAGGATTATATGAGGCGTATAGCAAAAGGAACGTTTGTATCACATACACCGTTGAATAAAACCCCACAAGAAACAAAACTGAAGACATTTTTAAATGTAAATAAATACAACAATGAAATGCAGAGATACAGAGTTCTTCTAAAGCTATGACCAACATCGTCATAAAAAAGATTATACAATAGAAAATTACTTATTAAAAGTAACTGCTAATTTTTGTATAACACTGTCTAAATTCAAGTGCTTTAACAGAAAATTGTCTGGTCTTTGCGAAGAAAGGTGGCTTGTGCTTTGAGGTGTATATTGAGAAAAAAAGTCATTTGTGCTTTGAGGCTTTCCTTGTGTAAAAAGGTTATGGGTCCTTTGAGGTCTTCCTGGAATTCGTCCTTTGATGTCTTCATCGAGTAGAAACGTCATGTGTGCTTGGAGGTCTTCTTTGCGAAGAAAAGTTGTGTCCTTTGAGGACTTCCTTGATTGGAAAGGTTATGTATCCTTTGAGGTCTGCCTTGTTTAGAAAGGTTGTGTGTCGTTTGAGGTCTTCATTGAAGAGAAAGGTTATTTGTCATTTGAAATGTTCTTGAAGAAGAAATGTTATGTGTGTTTTTATGTCTTACTTGAGTAGAAATGTGTGCTGTGAAGTCTTCCTCGTGTATAAAGGTTATATATCCTTTGAGGTCTTCCTTGAAGAGGTAAGTTATGAGTCATTTGAGGTGTTCTTTGGGAAGAAAGGATATGTGTGTTTTGAGGTGTTCCTTGAGAAGAAAGGTTATATGTCTTTTGAGGTCTTCCTTGTATAGAAAGTTTATGTGTCATTTAGGGTCTTCCTTGAGTAGAAAGGTTATGTTTACTTTGAAGTCGTCCTTGTGAAGCAAGGTTATATGTTCTTTGAGGTCTTCCTTGAATAGAAAGGTTATATGCACTTTGAGGTTTTCTTTGAGTGTCTTAGGTTATGTGTGCTTTGATGTCTTTCTTGAATAGAAAGTTTATGTGCCTTTTGAGGTTTTCCTTGAGTACAAAGGTCATGCGTTATATAATATGGCACTGGTTTTACAGGAATAATTAAGATATAATGTCTTTTTTTATTGCAAAATTGATATAATAAGAAATCTGTACAAATTGATTCGAATTAAAATTCACAATTTTTAAGCTCTGAAATCGATTTGATTGTATATACATGTTTAACTACCACCTCAAGCAAAAACTTTCTGTGTCAAATATTTAACCTGAAGAATGTAATTATCATTTTAGGCCATAGTGGACAGTCACTTTCCGTGCTAGATAGAGCGATGAACTGAAGTTCTCGTTATTAAAACTACTCTGCATCTGATGCATGCATCTTGCCTCTTGTTCTTTCCAGTCTTGGAGCACAACATGACGGCGAAGGGAGTGCGACATCTTGTAGGGCCGAGGACTTATTTATTATGTCTTCCATTGTGCCACGATTCGATCGAACTATGCAGTACTCCAGAAACCCATGGTTGTTTTCGAACTGCTCGGTGGAAGCATTCAAGAGGACACTACCAGCGAAGTATGTACACTTATATCAAGACATATAGCATTATAAATTTGCGTCCTTGTCAGACGTTCTTTGATATAGGTGAGTGACATGACCAGTAGTCGCCGAGGGGGAACACAATTTAACACACCCAAGTTAGAAGAACTGGTTTGTTTGGAACCTAAGAAAATTATGAAGTAATATCGAACTAATGAAATCTATCTATCTATCTATCTACCTACCTACCTACCTACCTACCTACATACCTACCTACCTATCTATCTATCTATCTATCTATCTATCTATTTTTATACATATATCTGTCTGTGTGTGTGCCTAGGTAATATGCAGAGGTAGATAGGTAGGAAGGTATGCAGATATATAAGGTAGGAAGGTCAGTGGGTAGGTTATCTTTGCATCTTTTTATCTCTATGCCACTGTTAACGGTCCATTTTCGTATTTCAGAGCGTGCTTGGAGAATAAGGGTGTTTTCTTCGACGAACAGGAATGGAAACAGCATGTGAAGAAACTCCCAGGAGAGGTGTATTCCACCAATGAGCAATGTGAGCTCATCAATGGACCCAAATCTAAATATTGTGGGGTACGTAAAGTAAGTGTGTGTGTGTGTGTGTGTGTGTGTGTGTGTGTGTGTGTGTGAGCGAGCACGTTCCAATGTCTCTGGAAAGAGCATGGAGTATGATAAACGTCAACTTATCAGTTTACTTAAATGCGTCTTCTTTCTTTACCAGTAAAATGACTCATGACTTCTCCTTGAAGTATTTGATTAAAACACAGAATAAGTAAACGATCAATATGATGTGCATATATTTATGTGGTTTAAAGTTATATCAGCACAATTATGCCAGAATAGTACCGAATAAACATTAGGGAGTACAATGGTAAAGTTTTACAAAATGCTGAAATCTTTAGGGATAAAAACCTTCTGATTGAAAGCAAGCTTGTACTCCAGTACATGAGCATCCGCGGAAGGGTAACGGATTTTATAAATCTCCATTATTCATTAACACATACTTATAAATCTGGTCCATTTAATTTTAGATCCCCCCACCGCGAAAACGTGTCTTTGTCCTCCCCCCCCCCCGAAATATTAAAAATCCCTGATGACGCCCAAGCTTTCAAAAGAAGAACAGGTAAATTTCTTGAAAAGGTATGCAAAGTGGATGATAAAGGTCAAAAGATAAAATCTTGAGGATATACGCATATATCGCATATATAGGCTTTTTATTCAGTTATTCTTTACATTAAACATTTCACATGATGACTGTGATTACAAGTGCTTACACCATCTGATGCCACACGCCGCGTCAAGAACCACACCCTGTAATTTGTCATTTTTTGAGAAATTTAGGAATAAGTGCAACAATGAAATACAAATTAGTACTAAAAATTAGACCAAACGCATTATTACAATACACTCTGTCTTGACATTATGCAAATTTGAAGTCATCTCGAGTAGATTTAGAAAGATGATGACATATTTTGAATTTATGCAAGTGGGATTTGCAAAGGGGATGGGGTAGGGTGAGGGTGATTATCATAATTCCTAAATATACAGAAGCAAATTGAAAAGAAAGCAAAAACGACCCCCCCCCAAAAAAAAGCCCCCCCCCCACCGAGTCAAATGTATCTAAGTTGTTGGGTACAACGAAAAGTAACAGCAAACACATAGTACAGTATCAAAATATCGACCTTAACCGAGAATTACACTTGAAATTAACAAAAGTACACGGAGTAATGCATTTCAATTGGCAGCCTTGGCAGAGTTATACATTGAGTTAAATACCATTTAGTAACTAACGACTTTTAAAGCTGATTAAAAAGGCTGGATTTGGCAAACAAGTAGAAATCCTTAGCAATGATACTGCTTAGATCGTACAGTCACGAGAACAAACGATAATCACTCTTTGTTGAACGGGAACAAGATCATGAGATCTCCTGTTTGTTTCAGAGAGCTATATGCGAACTTGAAGAGACACTATTCACAGTTTGCTATTTAGTGAAAATGGGGTCCGTATGAAAAAATGGAGACCACCGTAGATAATTGCTGGTGACGAGTGGTCAGTGAGCAGTCAAAATCTCGTTTCGAAGTCATATCGACAGGAAATTCTCAGTCTAGTCCACGAAATTCCTTTGGCTGGTCATTTAGAGGTCAATAAGACAAAATCTTTAATCATTTTTATTGGCTGAAAATTAAAAGCGATGTTTCTAAATACTGTATGTCTTGTTACACTTGTCAGATGGTAGGAAAACTCAATCAGACGATACCTAGTGATCATCTGCAACCTATTCCTGCATTTGACGAACCACATAGCAGAATAATGGTAGACTGTGTCGGTCCCATACCTAATATTAAGTTAGGCAATCAACACTTGTAGACCATAACATCTGCTTCCACAAAATTTCCAGTGGCAATTCCTTCGACAAATATTAAACTAAAACCATAGTAAAAGCCTTGATAAAGTTTCTCTACCCTTGTTGGTCTTTGCAAATCTGTCCAGTCTGAAATTGTATGCTTGGAATTTTCCAGGAAGTTACGCATGAATTTGGCATCCAGGAATTTAAGTCTTCTGTCGATCACCCTGAAACTCAAGGAGCTTTGGAAAGATTTCATCAAACTTAGAAGAACATGATTCGGTCATATTGCTTTGACACAAGAAAGGATTGTGAGGAGGATGTTCATTGCTGTCGTTTGCTGTAGGGAGTCAGTTCAATAATCATTAGGTTTTAGATGAATCCTCTCAAGCAGGAACGCTTTAAAAAAGAAATTTAGTATTTGCTGGAGAATGAGTTCATTGAACCAAATTAAAGTAACAGGAGTTCACCATGCACATTGTGCCCAAATCAGATAATACATTCCGTATGTGTATTACTATAGCAACGTCAACTTTGTCACCGAAACAGGTCCATTTCCAGTGTCAAGAATAGATGACTGCATTGCCAAATTGGAAACGCAAATTATGTTACCAAATTTGACCATTTAAAATGATTCTGGCAAATTCCACTCACGAAAAGAGCTAAAGATATTTCGGCATTTGCATCTCCAGATGGACTTTATCAGTATAAAGTGATACCGTTTGGTATGAAAAATTCTCCGTCAACATTGCAGTAATGAATGAACACGATACATTCTGGTCTAGATAATTGTGATGCATACATCCACGATGTCATCGACTACAACGACACCTAGAAAGATCACTTGGAAACCATTCGGAAATTCTTTGATCGAGTAAGTGATGAAAATCGTCACTGTTAATTTAGGTTAAAGAGAATCTTTCCGTCCTTGTGTCACATTGTTAGGACATATTGTGGGATAAGGTCAGTTTAAACCTGTACAAGTTAAGGTCAAGACTATCTCTGAATTCCCAGTGCCTATTAGTAAAAAGAAACTGATGCGATTGTTGAGCATGACTGGAAATTATCGCAATTTAAAAAAAAAAAATTCCCACAATTGTTGAATATTTGACCACAATGTTGAGTTGAAAATCCAAGTTTCATTGGTCTGACAAGTGTCAAGAAACTTTTAACAAATGAAAGGCCATACTTAAAAGAGCACCAGTTCTTCGAGCTCATAATTTGAGTCAAATATTTAAAATGTCTGTTGATGCAAGTGATGTATGGGTTGATGAAGTATTGATTCAAGAAGACAGGAATGGTGCGTCATCGGTGGCTATGTTTCTATAAAGCTAAACGAGCACCAGAGAAATTATTCCACAGTCGAAAAGGAATGTTAGGCTTTGATATCGGATTTGCAACATTTTGAAGTGTATATAGGTACACATCATTCTCGAATTATTGTATTAAGTGGTCACAACCCCCTTACTTTCATTTACAAAATGAAAAACGAAACTACAATACGAACATTAGACACATCAGAGGAAAAATTTATTGCAGATATAATCTCGCTGTATAGAAAGACTATATTGCTTTATTTCGTGTATATTTTATGAAAATAAGCTCAGTGTCATTCATAAGATATCTACCTATGTAATTTTAATATATATATATATATATATATATATATATATATATATATATATATATATATATATATATATATATATATATGTAGCTCATATGCAAAAGAAAGCTGTATTGTATAAAATCGTTCTTTATCTTTATGGTTGGATTGTTATGTATATCTATATTGTGTGTTTAATTTTGTCCGTGATTGAGGGTAATACAAGATAAATACTTGCATTAGAATTCAAGGTAATTCTATTGTGTGTTATGTCAAGATTAATTAGCATATACAGGATTTTCTGTCTTAATATAAATATTAGGGAATGTATTATTAGAATGTATAGTTGTGTTAAATTATACGTGAGAAGAATTGTTTTAATTATTCCTTGGAATTACAAGGTGTTCATTGACTTTTTGGACTTAAAGACTAATTTGGGATTATTGGAGACTATCATTGTCAAGACTTTCAAGAAAATTGGAATTCATTCGGAACATTTTATACTTTTGGACTTGTGATTGGACATTTAGCATTATTTGGGATTTAATTCACAATACTGTACGTTCCTCTTAAATTTTCACTTTATTACACAAAGAAAATAAATTATTTGTTAATTTTACTAAACATGTTGGTTCGGCTTCTTCTGTTATATAGTTAAATCCCACAGAGTCATAACATACGTCATTTTGCTTCTTTAAAGGATGTGATACGACGTATTTGTCGCTTCATGCAATGCACGGATCCAAACACAGACGAATGCTTGTTTAATTATTACAACGCAGCTAGAGGAACCAGTTGTGGAGTAAATATGGTAATCTCTCTCTCTCTCTCTCTCTCTCTCTCTCTCTCTCTCTCTCTCTCTCTCTGTGAACATGGCTAGCTCTCAAGGTTGTATCAAACTCCTAGTGTTGTATTTTCTAACAAAAGATATGCCATAAGCAAATATATTTCTTACTGTTTATAATGAATAATTATTTTTCTAAGAAGACCATTTAGTGTGTTGTACAGTAATTCATACATAAATGTAAATCAGTTAGGTAACTACACGTATTTCCTTGCAAAATCGATCAAATTATGAACCAGTGAATGGCTATTTTTTTCTCCTTTTTTTCTCGCATTCTACATATCTTTTCGCAGTGGTGCATGGAAGGAAGGTGCATGTCAAAACCTTTGAAATAGGTGAGTACATCTCTTATGGTTGGATCCTCTGTACAACAGTGGTTAGCCTGTAAAACTCGAGGTCATAAGGATGTCAGTTTGAATCCTGCTCTGCTAAGACAGAGCTGGCTGCCTCCCTAGTCAAGGAACTTCAGCCTTTGTCTCTGCAAACGATATCGTTTAATGTGTTGATGTCCGATTAAACGGAAAAAAAAAAAAACAACACTTAGGAATTGTTTGTTAATAAAATTTTAAATAATAATTCAGAAAGGAGCGAAACTTACAAATTTGAGGTCTTTTTGATTGTAATTATAATTACACCTGTGATGATGACGATTATTATTATTATTATTATTATTATTATTATTGTTTTGTTATTTAAAAGTTAGTGAACAACGACAATTCATTTGAGAAATCCGAGTGACATGAAATTAAAGCAGTCCTTGTGTTTTGCAGGTCCGAACCGCAGTGTCCTACACTCAGCAAATTAAGAAATTAGGAAAGTTACCGATCTTCCGAATTGAACGATAGGGTTCAAAAACTTCCTTTGTATTTTCTATGTGTATATAGAAAGGAAATTGTGTGTGCAGTTGTGTTCTATATCTATACAAACCCGATACCTTAGTGACTTAATAACCTACATTATCCTTAGATTAGAGTGGACAAGTGTGGACGGATCATATTTTGTCTTTTACTGTGTTATGTTATATTCCTCATATTGTTATGCCTTCTGACAGTCATTACTAGTTAATGCATATGTTATCTATTGTCTTTTTCTTAAGAGTTAAAGTCACATGATAGATAGTTGTCAGAATGACTCAGGTCACAATTATTACTTCTGGTTCTATACCTATGAACGTTATCCCGGTCGAATTTTGAGGCTTTTTCTCTCTTATGTTGGTGGTGATACGAGAATTAGATTTAGGCATTCTTGATATTGATTTGATGGTACCTTTTTATTCTTTAGAATATGAGCATTATGGTGTGGTTCTCTGTGTGCATTTAGGAGACCGTTCACAGTGAGTAATGAAGCATTGATGCTAATCCAGAAGTGAAATCTGTGACCCTTTGCTTAGTGCTTTGTTTACAGTCCAGCCTCTCAAAAAAAATCCCGAATAACCTATGACACGAGCTTCACGATGATTTTATCTTTGGAGGCATTTTAGATTAACAGTATACTTATTACGATTTGGATACAGTGGAAAGTTCAGTATTAAGAAACAAATATAGAAACTATATAGGAAAAGTAATTATGATCTGAGCCCTGAAAGAGATTCAATCCTCCATTACTGTAGCAACAGGAAGCTCACATTTGAGTTGCCGTATTTCAAATTCCATCCGCTCACGTTGTAGCCTTGTAAGACAATATCGGTAAGTAATTTTTAATGCGGTTGCATTAGATTGTTCAGACATATATTAATACAGTAAGCTTGTGTAATATAGTCAGTGGATTTCTTGTAGCGCATGAAGACACATTCTGGAGAAAACCATTAAACTGTGAAGTTTGCCATTCAGATGTGAAATTTGTATTTAATGGTGGGGATTTTAGAGATGCATTATGAACATTTACAAAAAAATGTAGTTCTGTATTTGAGATATCGTCATTAGAAAAACTCCAAGATAAGAACAACACCAAGAAGAAAAATTAAGGGTATTGTTCATTTGATAGCGAGTGTGTGGGGTGGGGATGGAAGAGGGGCGGTATATATGTAACACAGAATCCACCCTATATACAAGCGTGGCTTAAATTTTAACTTACAGAAGTAAAAAAAACTCACCTCTGTTCACAGAAGAACGCGGACATAAACCGGTCTCCCAACCGACAGAACTTTATGCAACCACAGCATATTTACACAGTAAATGTGTGATTCAAATCCGACTAAAAAAGAAATTTGTTTCATTCTTCTGTTCAGTCTACTATTCCAAATCAAATACTGCAAATATCCAGTCATAAATACATTACAGTAAATAGTGGAATTTCTGCATCCAGTAATCCTATTTCGCATGAAAATCGCACTAATGTAATGTTAAGTTGTGAGAGTGACATTTTAGGGTAAACATGTACTCTAGGCCTACTGTGTACCGTATCAAACAATGTGTAATCACACGCAGTGATTATTCTGTTTTGAAAAAATGATTTTGTCTTTATAAAATGTTCTGTTAATTCGACTGGACGCTTGTTCTTTGATTTATAGTTTGTAAAAATGTACAATCTACTTTTTACTAGTTCAACTTCGTTTAGGTCTATATTTTATGTACAACAAATGAATAGTGCACCTTCTGTCAGAATGAACGAAATTATTCATATTCTTTCTATCTAAATAATTTCCAATTAAATAAAAACTATATGATAAAAAGAATCTCAACTGGGTATTGATTTAATATTAATTTTATGAAACTTATTGAATAACGTCAAGCTTTTGCTCGCCAAGGCTTCCAAAAACAAGCTGGACATTATTCAACTCGTTTCATAAATCAATATTAAATCATTACCCATTTGAGATCCTCTATAAATTTACATTTTTCATATTTTAATCTCCTTTTGCTACACGAACACCTATCTGTATCAATGATAGTGCTCTTTTAAAATAAAAAAAAAATTCTCGTTTTCAAAAAAACAAAAACGAACACGAGATCCTCCAACAAGCTGTAGATTCATGATTGTGCATTGATTAAAGCTCAGAAATAATTCGAACAAATGACGGAATGTAAATAATGGCGGAATGCTACCCTGTATTAAACAAATAAAAACAAAACTGAAGAAATGAACCCTATGTAATATCATTATTTCTATGTCCAAATTTCGTAATATCTCTTTCTGTGCATTATAAACAACGTGATCAGCATAACCTACAAACTGTTTTCCAGAATTCCCTATTAATTAGCAATTTTATACCCTAAATGGCGTTGTCACAAGTCAACAATAGAACTTTAATTAACATGATTTTGAGCAGCATTTCTGTTTGAATAACCAGTTGTGCAAATTGAAAGTTTTGGTGTAGGTGCTTCAGATTAATTTCTATCCAAAACCGATGCGTATGGTGGATTTTATTATTATCCCTCTGGTTTCAAAGAAGCGCTCGCGGGGATATTGATTCCAACATGTGTACATCCATCCATCCACACACACACACACACACACACACACACACAATCACACACACTTATTAGGTGAGCGGCGATCTTGGATATGGCCTCTAGATTTTCTGTTGAATGCACCTATGATTCGGACAAGTACAATACGTTTTATTCTAAAACTCTATTGTAGAATTCAAAAAATGTCAGCTCTGCGTAAAACTGAATGTTTCCATAGATTTTTAAATTCTTACAAGCAACAAATATTTAATATATGGGTATAATTACATTAATGAAAGCAGCATATATTTTAGAATGTTTGATTTAATTGGTATTACGTCACTTTTCTTTTTGTTCCAGACAAATTGTGTATTATAATGTTATTATCATGTAATTGACACTTTGACATAAAATCATTTATTTCGTTGAGAATTGTTTGTCTTTCTTTTTCCAGAAAACTACTGTCTTTGTCTACTGCTACCGTTGTGACAGTTTTAATGGTAAATACGGCCCTGCATGTGTAGAACATTTGTAAATATCAATCTGCATCAAGAAAGCAAATATATGCAAGCTTACATAATGGTTGACACAAAGGCACTTCTGAACAGAGTAGCAGCGGCTACATTAACCCTTCAGCTTCTTTGTACTTTTCGTGATGCTCTAAAGGTTCAAGCAAAATAGCCCCCACCACGACCACCACCATCTCCCTGTTATCTCCCAGGTGTATGAGATTGTCAGAGATCTTAATCAAACAGTGTCTTCAAATAGACATCTGTGAAGTTTATTGAATGTATTTTTGTAAATCCGCCCAATCTCGATCCAACAGTCTGGACCAAAACCCATCAAAACGTTTTGTTTCGTGTGTGTGTGTGTGTGTGTGTGTGTGTGAGAGAGAGAGAGAGAGAGAGAGAGAGAGAGAGAGAGAGAGAGAGAGAGATTTGGATTTTTAACGTAAAATTTTCAGCCATATCATTATGATATCTGCAGTGTGACAGTTTATAATGATGTCTTGCACTGAGGCATCATGCCGCAGACATGTAGCATCATGTCTCACATAGTCACATTATCCTCACACCAGGCCGACCAGTACTAACACTAACTTCTTAATGCTGAGCGCCAAGCAAGGCAGCTGTTAGTACCATTTTATAAGTCTTTGGTATGACTCGGCTGGGGTTCGAACCCGCGACCTCCCGCATCCGAGGTGGATGTTCTAACCACTAGGCCACGAGAGAGAGAGAGAGAGAGAGAGAGAGAGAGAGAGAGAGAGAGAGAGAGAGAGAGAATTGTTACTGTAATGCTCCTGCTGATGCATAAAGATTGGAAAATATATGCCAAACGTTTATACGATTTTAGCCAGTGTCAGTCAAAATAATGAGACAATATACACAAGGACAGTTGAAAAGGAGGCAAACGCCGAGTTAAAGACTCGGAGGGAGAGAAAGGAAAACTTTATATACATAAGTGTAGATAATTTGCAGACAGTCTGAGGTCTCCCAGAGATGTTGGTAGTGACAAACTGGTAACTTTTAATTATGATTATGAGCAGGATGAAGATTAAATTATAGTGATAGTGGTGAAAATAGCAGCAATGATGGGGTGCAAGGAAAGCAATAGATGGAAAAATAGATTTAGCACTTTTTTAAAAAAACAAAAAAAAACAAAATAGGAAGAATGGTGTTGAGATGTCAGGGTAACAGTCTAATGTAAAGATTAGTATCGTGGTTGAAAATGAAGTCAAAGTAGTATGGTTAAGTGGTCAACAAAAAGAACGAGATGATGCTCATGATGATAATAATGATTACAACAATGATGATGGATTTGGGTGATGTTCATAGTATACTCAATTCCAGTGAGACGATACCCACGAATACAGGCTCAACCGCTTCCACTACAAGAGATCTAAAAGACATAAAAATCGTAGACTATCAATACCCAGACATCCACTAGAAGCTGACCTGATGTAGCTACTCGGAGCCATGAACCCCAACAGGAGATTGGAAAGAAGGGTGTGAAATTCAATCTTTGTGTAAAGGTTATGATAGAAAAGATTACAGATGAGGAAGTTATTTCCATGCCCGTATACTTAGCGGCCGAACAAGCAGAAGTAACGCTGACGGCTGATGACCTCAAGGAACTAGTCGAAAAGGCCATAGCTAAGATGAAAGAGTGACTGGAAAAAAAATACAAAACAGGGCTCAGACTGGTGGCTAGTAAGGTGTGGGGGAATAATAGCGATATATTTCGCAGTACTGCCTGTTTCGAGTTAAAGGGCATATAAGTACGCCATAGTGGATCCCAAATTGTTTCATCATAAATGTAAGAAACCGGGACAGATCATGCCTGGAATGGGCAGTCCTATTCGCCCTATACTCCACCGACGACAACTTCCGTAGAGTTAGCAAGTATAATATGTATGAGGGAACGCTGCTCTGGCAAACTTAAATATCAGATGAAGGTGTCAGATTAAGCCCACCATCGCTGTCAATGTTAGCATCTGGAGGGGTAATAACGTTCGAGAGTACAGTAGTGAAAGTCAACCAAGCACTGCCGGGACGTTGACTTCGCCAGTGCCCAGATTGGAAAGTGATACGCGAGAAACTGATCCTAGTCTATGGTGTTGGGATTATTGGTAACCAGCACCATACCCTGAGCGGCCTTCACCCCAAAGGTCTACGTAGAGCGCTAAAGTGGTCGAGTTTGCTTCCGTACTGTGAAATTTTTATTAAAAGTCCACGCGTTATGTTTAACTGATATCATGGCTACATGAGGTGAGGATATATAACTCAAGCAACTCAAACCCGATCCTCTTTACAACGACTACGTCCAAAAATGGGATCGCCATTTGCGCGATATAAAGATATTAAATAGTAGGCTTCAGACCTTTCCAGGCGATCGGGCCACTACTCAAGCTAAAATAGTTGCGTTAGACTCAGAAGAAACTGCAATCAAGCAAAGTATTCGAACGAGCACAAAATGAAGAGGAGCGAGAACCTATAGAGGCTCGGCTTCTGGATAAATCCGAGGAATGAGTCACAGCAGCATGCGTTGTTCACTCCGAACTTTTGATTTTTCCAGAATAGAGAGGCATATTTTACTCTGTATGAAAGGGTGGGGATCTTGTTTCGCGAGAAAGGTATTACCACTACCTAAATATAAACCGCGCTAGGATGTATTATTTGCACCATCGCGGTCTCCATTACTGGAGGAGGAGCGGCTCCAACCCAAGCAAAAGCAGCACCAAGTCCTCCCTCAGCAAAGTTTGGAAGAGCGAGGGAATGGATTAAAAAGCAGCTGACTAGGCTGGCCGATATGCTAAAGAATTTGGCATCGAAGGCAACAGCGGCGCTCCCGGGTATTATATAAACCATTGTTTTCTTGTGGCTGTGAATTGCAGGAGCAGATGTTCTCGCCTTTCTTACCATCCTACAACGAAGGATGAGACGCTCATAAAAGCCATATAGCCAACATGCATACACCCTCACTAGACATTGAGATCTATCCGCAGCTGGGGCTGGTGGTCAATCAGAACATACCCGTGTCCGACTGGTTGAGGTTGGATTGGCTTTCCTGAACCATTGGCGGTTGAAGCTACAATATATGATCTAGATCGCCTCAATATCGGGGCTGGTGTGGCTGACGGCAGCGGGGGGGAGGGGGGGCTTAAATGCCTTGGCGTCAATGTTAGTTCCCAGTGACAAGCCCTTGTCAGTTATCAAATGTTTATTATTGTATCCCTCAAAGGTACCGTCTTTAAGGTCCATATCTGACGGCACCATGTAGAGGCTGCCGCCTACGTCGTAGTCCAGTTTACTTTCGGCATATCACAGCACCTCCTGATACTTCCGGACTGACTCAGGTATATCCTCATCGTGAGTGATATTTTCCTCCACATTCGCGAGAAACTGATTTTGTGCATCAAAGATCTTCTCAACCACCAATATCGTGGATATTGTTTGCATCTGCAAGCCATGGATAGCCCAGATATATGTCCAGATGCTGACGTTGAGGCTCTCCACACCAGTTTGCGTAAAACCTTGTGACCGACAGATGGTAAAGACTTCGCATCTATTGGTGTCTTCTCAGCCTTGCTGAGAATAATGATCCAGCCTCTTCCCTAAACATTGTATTTGGGTTCCCCCCACTACTCGGGCTTGGTTGACTCTTTTATGAGCAGTGAGTATAGATACTTCATACCTAGCCCGCCATAGGGTAAAGTCTTCACACGCTAACGGTAAAATCTTCGCACAGATGGAATACTACTCCATCCTAATGTCTGCGTCAATCGCCTTCCAACGTGTTTGGGACGGCAGCGAACTCTTCATGATACAAGGATGTTCTTCGCCCGGTAGACGACGTGGAAGCTGTATATACTGCGAGCCATGGTTGGTAGGCTGTTCAAGAGTGAATTATCGTGGAGACTGACACCACAGACCGTTATTACGCACCAGATGGCAAAAGTAACTTGTTTCTGCCAGTGCTATGCGATGTTAACTCCCGAGCTCCATCTTTACGCGGCTTCATCGGATTTGATCTCCGGGAGAATGTACCCTTCAAAGATATCCTCAAGGATGCTTTAAAGTAAGACTCCTCTGAGGCGTTCATATATAAGCTATAAAATACATTGCTTTTGTTAGTTCTCAGCAAGTCGCTATAGTGGATTGCAACCCTGGGGTTGTATATAGCTTCACTATTAGATCGGAGTTCCTGTAGCAATACCTTTTCGATGATGAATGTTGTATTAACGATTCCTCTAGTTGGAGTGGTACCATTCAAAATGGTGATATCCACCGGACCCTGCACCAAGTTATGTGTCCGGAAGATCATGTGCGTACATGGGTTGTATAATTTATCGGCGGCGATAGGTATTGATGCTTTTTATTTATATGACCAGAGACTTGTTCCACCATTACAAAGCGCCACATAATTCATCCCTGATAAGTACTACAATGTGACAACTATTGGAAATATATTAAATGACTCCCTTTCTAGCATGTCCTTTTCTTATAATCTGTCGACCGGAAAAGTAAGCTTTGTGATACCCGATGATATTGGGGAACTTTTCTTGCATGGGGCGCGTCTGCTCTTTTTAGCTTAATCTAACGCCGCTTTGACGCTGTTATTTATGTGGTCCTAAACCCGCTGACGTTTTCAAACATCCAGCGCCTCTACTTGCATCTCGAGTATATAAACACTGAGGGCAACCTCCACAACACTTTCTTAGAAAAGGCTTCAGTTGGAAATGAAAAAGCCACATGTCTTACTCGTACCCGCTAGTGCAAGCTACGCGATGGTGGCCTTCAGGAGTTAAAGGCAAGCATCTTAGACTCACGGCGCAATGCTCGAGATGAAAAAGCATATTTATCTAAACTATTGCTCGCTGTGCCTTGTTACATCGATATTGCACCGCAGCGTCTATAGAGGTCAGGACCTATGTACCCATATACTCTTTGCTGGTGAAACCCTAACAAGATCTCTTGGTGGGAGGCGAGAGTTGAGAAACATGACACCGTGACCAAGCGGCTAGATAAACACTTCTAAATCCGCTGTGGTGATCTTTTTAGCACAGGGTATCCAACAAGCGGCGCGCGGAGTTATTTTCTGCGGCCAAGAATTTATAAAATATTTAATAGAGCAAATTATTTCTTCACAGCCAGCCAGTCTTGATACAAATTCGATTGTTACATCGTTTACTTCTTGTTTTCAGCATTCAAACTGACTACCTTTAATATGAGCCGCTTTCGATGTACGAAAATGTTTCATTGATGCGCCCCTTGGGCCAATGTACAAGTTCTCATGTGCCTGTCGTGGTGATTTGAGTTTGATACCCCTAATCTGGCCAGTCTTGGCGGAAAAAACAAACAAGAAACGCCGCGACGCTTTCGGCTGCATATGCATCACAAGAATAGGGCAGAAGTATTATCAAAGTTGAATTTTTCACAACCAATGTCTTCTGCCGATGACCCCTAAGCCGTTCTCACGCTGCTCTGAAGATCTTCCTGTCCCTGCTGTTCCGTACCTCAGTCCACTCAGGCAGCCAAAAATGCTTTCGAACAGGATCATCGAAGGCGCATAACGAGAAAGTTCAACAAAGCGGTCGATATCTTGACGGGATACCTGCATATGAGTTTGTTCAGGGTCAATGACATGTGTAACCATGTAGACGCACAAGATACGGCAACGAAAGCACCAAGATGTGGACATTTAAAAGTATGCCAACGATAGAGAGTAAAAGGTAAAAAGATACGCAAATGAACTTGTCGGTCGTTTAAAATATTATGCTGACGACCAAAACGGGTGACGCGTTTCTAAGAATGGTGATAGCCTGATTGGTTCATTGGATACGGGTTGAAATAAAGATACGTTCGTGGCAGATTCGTTAGGTACGCGAGATGTGGTGACCAAATCATATGGTGATCATTCCTATAAAATCAGGGCTGTTTGGATTTATCTGCGCCCCTTGAAAAACTCCTAAACATTAAGGCGTATAAATTCGTGGGTGGGGTGGGTTTCTACCAATCCCCAAAGACTCGGTAACCAAATTATATATCAGTCAAAAAGACTGTTAGATGTGGATCTCAGCAAGAGATATAGCTGGCGATGTTCGTACCTAGGGTAGCCATAATTAGCGACACCATGTGAGGTTCCTTGAACATGAACGATAAGAGAATCTTTCGTTTTGGGGAGACTTTAAGGCTCAAAAGAGGCTGCTACCTAAACACATGTTGTCCGGATTAGTACATAATCAACTGTGGGAACGTTTGTAAAGACCCATTGAATATGAATTCAAATAAAATTGAGGGCGTAGGAAAACCACGTAGACCCAAAGGATGTCGCCACCAAAGCAAACATTAACCTGCAACCTACCTTAGTTTAGCTAATAGGGCGTCTGGTTATGAATGCGAACAAAAGTAGTTGGTGTGGGAGAATCTATCGATCCTCAAGACGATGCTACAAAGGCATATGTCAATGTCGTGGGTGGTTTTGCTGTAGGAGGGACCGTGGTAATGGGTTTGACATTTCTTTGGCGCGGCGGCAAGAGAACGACGACCCTGTTACGTGTCTAGGATCGTACAAAAGTAACAAGAAAAGAGTGAAGACAACAAGCTTTGTAAAATTTAACAAATAATTTATTTCCCTAGAAAAACAAGGTAAAACTGAGAAAAAAGGACTTACGGTTTATGAATCAAATCCAAAATTAATCCAAGAATTAAAAAAATAGAAGTCCTATCAATCAAAAGTCCTAAATGAATCTGTGTTCGAGTCCTGATGAAATCAAAATGGAGGGCGATGACGTATGTCGTGACCTTCAATGTGTTGCCGTGTCAACAGTTCCTTGTTGAATCACAGAAAATAATATTCCAGTTTAGAATTTCTGAATAAATTTCGATAAATTTCCTTGTCCAAGAATTTCTATTTGAACACTAGTATTTTCCAAGGAAAGAATAATTCCATAATAAAAAAAATTCAACTCAAACTGGTCACAACAAGACACCTTTAAGTGTCGAAGATGTTAAGCCTAACTGGTTAGTTCTTCTGAAGAAAACGGTTATACAATAAGTTAGACGAAAAACAGATTTCCGTATGAGGGTCATGTGGTCACCTTCTAGAACAACGTAGAATATTTTATACATGCTAATTATCACGTACTCTAGGCATGGCCTTGATTCCACTGAATGAGTCTTACTCTTAGAGTGAATAAAAATGTTTAAAAAAAAGTTGTTTACTAGAACTCTATCTGATTTCTGAGTCAAGGTCAGAAACTAGATACAATCTTTCAACTACTGGTTGTTTATCAGGTCAAACAGAACTGAACTGAATTTCTAAAAAAAAATATCAAATCCAGTAGAGAAAGTTATCATTACAATAACATGTAATGGAATAAAAAAATTTTTTTTTTAAAACAAACAAATAATTAAATTACATATACATAACACTTCCCCCCATGAAAGAAAAAGAAAGATTTATATAATAAAGCTTTCCTTTTACCATAGATTAATTATGTATGAGGTTTATAAAAAAATAACAAAGATAAAACTACTATGAATTATACAAAGTGTACATTAAATAATATTTCTATACACGGGAAAGTGCATCTGCTATTAAATTGTCTTTTCCCTTGATGTGCCTGATGTCAGTATTACATTCCTGTAACAATAAAATCCACCTTAATAATCTCTGATTTTTGTTTTTCATCTTGTCGATGAAAGTAAGGGGGTTGTGATCACTAAACACAATAATCAGAGAAGGAACTGAACCAATGTAAACTTCAAAATGTTGGAATGCCAATATCAAAGCCAAACATCCCTGCTCGATTGTTGAATAATTTCTTTGGTCCTTATTTAATTTCTTAGAAAAGTAGCACACTGGATTATCAACACCATTTCCATCTTCTTGAATCAATACTGCTCCAACCCCAACATCACTTGCATCAACAGATAGTTTAAATGATTGAAATTTGGAGTTGTAAGAACTGGTGCACTCTTAAGTATGGCCTTTAACCATGTCCCACAATATGTCCTAGAAAAGTTACACAAGCACGGCAGAACTCACTTTTGGATAAATTGATTGTCAAACTTGCATCAATGAGTCTGTCAAAGAATTTCCGAAGTGTTGCTAAATGTTCTTTCCAGGTGTCGTTGTAGATGATGGTATCATCAATGTCAGCATCACAATTAACTTGACCAGAGGTAAACATATTCATTAAACGTTGAAAGGTACTTGGCGAACCCTTCATCCCAAACAGCATCGCTTTATATTGATAAAGTCCATATGGAGTCACGAATGCCGAAATTTCCTTTGCCCTTTCCGTTAGTTGAATTTGCCAAAATCCTTTCAGAAGGTCAAATTTGGTGACAAACTTGGCATTTCCAATTTACCAATGCAGTCATCGATTCTTGGTAATGGAAATGAATCTGTCTTAGTCACACTTTTCACCTTCCTATAATCAGTGCACATATGGAAAGTTTTATCTGGTTTTGGAACAAGTGTCCATGGTGAACTCCAGTCACTTTTACTGGACTCTATGAAATCATTCTCCAGCAAATACTGAATTTCTTTTTTCAAGTATTCCTCTTTGAGAGGGTTCATCCTGTATGGGTGTTGTTTCACAGGTTTGGAATTTACAATTTCAACATCGTGAAAGATTTTGTTTGTCCTTGTAGGAACATCTGGAAATAAGTGCTCATATTCAAATAATAACTGTCTAAGTTCATTCCTTTCTTGTTGTTGTAAATGTGAAAGTTTCTGGTTCAGATGATTCATAATTTCTGAATTCTGAAGATTTGTCACTCCAAAATTAATAGAGTCCGATTGCATTCCTTCACTTAAATCCTCAGTGAGTGGGACAGGTACAACTAAATTATTTGCATGATTTACCTGGCTATCTCTCTCAATATGCTGGTGCTCCTTAATTTATTTAGATCCCAGGAGTACTGTTATTATAATTTAACTCATTGATTTTCTTTTTAACTTTGAAAGGGCCGTAATACCTAATCTGAAGAAAAATTTGAAGAATGAGCAAGGGAGAAAGAACTCTATTACCACACTCAAACGTTCTCTCCATTGAAGTTCTGTCAAACCATAATTTCACTTTTGATTTGAATTGCTGAATGCCAAATTCAAGCATAATTAGCCGGAAAGTTCCAGACGTAAAATTTGACCCTTGATCAGATTGGACAGATTTGAGAAGGCCAAATTGAGTAAAGAACTTTATCAAAGCTTTTACTGTTGTTTTAGTTTTAATATTCCTCAAGGGAATTGCCTCTGGGAATCTTGTTGACGCACACATTATAGTCAACAGGTATTGGTTGCCTGACTTGGTCTTAGGTAAGGGACCAACACAATCTACCATTATTCTGCTATATGGTTCGTCAAATGCAGGAATAGGTTGCAGATGAGCCTTAAGTATCTTCTGATTGGGTTTTTCCTGCCATTTGACAAGCATGACAAGATCTACAGTATTTACAAACATCACTTTTGATTTTTGGCCAATAAAAGTGATTCAAGATCTTGTGATAAGTTTTATTAATCCCTAAATGACCAGCCAGAGGAGTTTCATGGGCCAGACTAAGAATTTCCTGTCTGTAAGATTTTGGAACTACAATTTGATAGTTCACTGACCACTCGTCACCAGCAGGTACCTCGGGAGGTATTCATTTTCTCATAAGAATTCCATTTTTAATGAAATAACAGACAGATACTTCAGTGGCTTCAGTTTCACTAATGGCCCTTTGAAACAAACAGGAGATCTCAGGATCTTTTTCTTGTTCGACGACAAGTGATTGTCGTTTGTCACCCTGATTAGAAAAAAGAGAATGAGTAGTTAAAAGAGGATCACAGTGATCAATACCTTTTGATTGATCCAAACAAGAAGTGAAAGTGACCTCATCAAAAGCTTGACTAATACATGTGTCAGCTAAAGGAATACTTTCCTTACCAACATCATTCTCAAGAGCTTTCTTTGCCATAGCTCTAGTAACTACACAAGTTGGGTATAAATCAGGGAATTCATTTTCAATAGGATCGACTTTCTGATCCAAAGAAGGCTTGTCAGTTACAAGTGGATTAACCACAACCTTATCTCCAGCTAGGTAGTTGCCTAGTAACAAATGAATGCCCTCAACGGATAAAGAAAACACTATTCCGACTGTCACGAGTCCTGAAACTAAGTCTGATGACAAATTTACACAATGGAGAGGAACATTAACAAAGCCGCACTCTACTCCCTGAATAATAACACTCTCATTAGAAGAAGACTTCTCAGAAAAATGCAAAGTACCTGATAATAAAAGACTCTGAGAAGCTTCTGTGTCCCTTAAATTTTAATAGTGATAAGATTGGCCAAATCACCCAATAGTGATATAGAACCCTTCGACATGAATGGTTCATAATTCTCCATAATAAAATCAGACTGGGGTTTATTAGACCCAACAAATGTATTGCTTTCAATACATGACCGTGACCTTGACCTCTGAGAAATAAGAGCATTTGGGATAGGTCTGTCTTGATTCTTGTGCTTATTTCCAATTTAAAGCAATCAGAAATAACGTGTCCTTTCTTCTTGCAATAGGTACACGTAGGAAGATACAAGGATTTTTGGTCAAGCTTATCAAAATCTTGATCTCTAAAAGTTGTGCCAGATTGAGTTTTAGAAGGGCTCGCATTAGGCTGAAATACCTTCTTACCAGAAGACTGCTGAGTGGAAGACTTGCCTACAAAAGGAACTTTATGAGCTAAGGAATACTCGTTAGTGGCACGAGCAGCATTTTCCAAGGTTTCGATCTTATGCTCGTGAAGATAAGTCTTAATGCCACTATGGACACAGTTCTTGAACTCTTCAAATAATACAAGTTGTCTGAGACTTTCATAATCTTGATGAACTTTCTTGGCTAGGCACCACCTATCAAATAACTGCTCTTTTTCTCTTGCAAATTCGGCATGAGTTTGTCCAGCTTTTTTATAGTTCCTGAAGTTTTGCTGATAAGCCTCAGGGACTAACTCATAACTCTTTAAGATGCATTCCTTAACCAGATCATAGTCAGCACTTTGCTGTACTGACAGGGATGCATAGATATTTTGGGCTTTGCCAAAAAGTACACACTGTAATAACTGAGTCCAATGCTCCTTTGGCCATTTCAAATTTTCAGCAACTTTTCAAAATAAGAAAAATATTTGTCTATTTCTTTTTCGCGAAAAGGGGGCACTAACCTAAAATTCTTAGTAAGATGAAAACTTGAATTTGTATGTGAAGTGGGAAAGTGCAATTCTCTTGCCAGCTATATTTCTTTTATTCTAAATTGATATTCCCTCTCTTCCTTCTCTCTTTGCATTTGCATCTGTCTGTCTCTCTTCCTTATCTAATTGCATTTACATTTGTTTCTCTTCTTTCTGTAACTGCATTTGTTCTTTCTGTAACTGCATTTGTCTCTCTCTCTCTCTATTTCTTCCTTATCTAATTGCATTTGTATTTGTTTTTCTTCTTTCTGTCTCTCTCTCCTCTTTTTCAAATTGTAACTGCATTTGTTTCTCTCTCTCCTCTTTCTCCATTTGCAACTGCATTTGTTTCTCTTCTTTTCTGAAGTTCAAGCTTTATTAACTCTAATTTCATCTTGTATTTTAATTTTAATTCCTTTACTTTTGTGTCAGAGTTTGATACAGACTTACTGATCGAAACCAAAACACTTTTATCCAAAACATCCTTTTCTTCCAAATACTGGACCAAAATGTTTTTTATTTCTTGCTTCGTTAAAGAAGCTTTTGCTCCAGAAAGATCATATTTTCTGGCAAGTTCAAGCAATTCATCTTTTTTCAAACAGTCCAGCTGCTCCTAGGTAGTATATGAAAGAAAGATCGCCACTTTTGATGACATTGTAGAAAAAGCTGTTGATTTCACTAAAGATTTCAAAAATGAAAGATAATACTTTTAAAAAAATTCTGAGAACATGGGGAATTTAAATTTCAAGAAACAAAGTTTTCTGAAATATTTTAGCGAAAATTCATATATACCGGACGAGCCCCCAATTTTCTTGTTACGTGTCTAGGCTCGTACAAAAGTAACAAGAAATGAGCGAAGACAACAAGTTTCGTAAATTTTAACAAATAATTTATTTCCCTAGAAAAACAAGGTAAAAAATGAGAAAAAAGACTTACTGATTATGAATCAAATCCAAAATTAATCCAAGAATTAAAGATAGAAGTCCTATCAATGAAAAGTCCTAAATAAACTTGTGTTCGAGTCCTGATGACATGAAAATGGAGGGCGATGACGTATGTCGTGACCTTCGAAGTGTTGCCATAGCAACAGTTCCTTTTTGAATCACAGAAAATAATATTCCAGTTTAGAATTTCTTAATAAATTTCGATAAATTTCCTTGTCCAAGAATTTCTGCATGAGCACTAGTACTTTCCAGGGAAAGAGTGAATAATTCCATAAAGCTGAGAGGCTTTGGCTTTCCACCAGACTCACTATTCATAAGCAGATCTATGATGCCGCTAAGAAGAATGTCACAAACATAGTCCATGCAGCGAAATCAGCCCACTACAGTACTAAGATCACGGAAAGTTCCAGCTGCAAAGAGCTATTTGAGATTACTAACAAGCTAATGTCAAGGAACAAATGTACACCACTTCCAACTACCTTCTCTCTAGTCGACCTTCCGGACCTGTTTGCAAATTTCTTCCGTGACAAAGTACAAACCGTCAGAGATAAACTTGACAACACAATTTCAGCTGACTCGTCGTCACCATACAGTTGCGATACAGAATTTCAGCGGCAACCGTTAGCAGCATTTGAACCTGTCTCTATGGATTTAGTACGTACAATCGTGATGAAGAGTGCACCAAAGTCATGTGAACTGGATCCGATTCCGACGTCACTGCTGCTAGAGTGCTTGGATCCAATATTGCCTTCACTAACTGATGTTATTAATACCTTTCTCTCATCTGGGGAATTCCCATCATTTTACAAAACTGCCATTGTAAAGCCTCTGCTGAAGAAACCAACACTCGACCATAATGATTTAAAGAACTACCGCCCAGTTTATAATCTCCCATTCATGTCAAAAATCTTAGAAAAAGTTGTTCTATCCCAACTTGTATCTCATCTGAATTCAACAGTCTTTTTAGCAATGTACAGTCTGCATATCGCCCTTGCCACAGTACTGAAACTGCTCTTCTGAAAGTAGTTAATGACCTTCTCTCTGCTTTGGATGGCGGAAAGATTACAGTCCTCACTCTCCTTGACTTGTCTGCAGCATTTGACACTATAGACCATGATATATTACTTCACCGTCTCCAGCATGTATTTGGCATTCATGATACGGCCTTACTATGGTTCAAGTCCTACTTAGTCAACAGGACACAAATTGTGTCCGCAAATGGAAAACACTCCAGCCCAGTTGATCTATGCTGTGGTGTTCCACAGGGGTCTGTTCTTGGACCTGTTCTCTTCATTCTATACACTCAGCCACTCTCAAGTGTCATAGATCATCATCCAGTGTCTCACCAATTGTATGCTGATGACACCCAAATATACAAATCTAGCCATCCAACTGAAGTTGAAGCTACCATCCAAGGTGTAGAGAGGTGCATTTCCGATGTGAAATCATGGATGACATGTAACAAGCTGCAGATGAATGATGATAAAACTGAAGCCATCCTGATTACAACACAAAGACTTTCTCATTCACATCCTTTACCTCAGACAATAAATATCAGCAACACCAACATTAAATTCACGCAGTCAGTACGAAACCTCGGTGTTACTCTTGACAGTACTCTCTCATTGCATCAACATGTCATGAACATATGCAAGGCTGCATATCTTGAGCTGAGACGCATCAGCTCCATTCGCAAGTATCTTTTAGCTGATGCCACTAAAACACTTGTGTATTCCTTAGTACTTTCAAGACTGGACTATTGTAACTCAATTCTGTCTGGTTCGTCTCAATATCTACTTCAGAGACTTCAAAAGTTCAAAACACAGTTTCTCGGATCATCCTTAGAGTACCACGATCAGAGCACGCCTCTCCCCTGCTCTCTACCCTACACTGGCTATCCATACGATCCAGAATTAAACACAAAATTTGTTCTCTGTGCTACGTTTCACTGACGGGCTCCAGTCCAACATACATATCTGACCTCACCCATGTGTACACACCAGCAAGATGCTTACGCTCCTCTTCTAACACTCGTATTCTCATTATTCCCACTATGAAGATGAAATCATATGGACAACGCTCTTTTGCATACCAAGGCCCAGCAACGTGGAACGAATTGCCCACTGCACTTAGACACAAAGACACAGTGATCTCATTCAAGAGCGCACTTAAAACTCGCCTATTTCAACTGCATGAACAGACTTAAAGACCTAATAATGTATCCTTGCCTTAAATATTTACAGCATATTTTCTGTTTTTAATTTTGTGGTGTTTGTTTTTATTTTTGTAATCATATCATTATATATGTTTTTAAGTGTTGTCAAATGTTGTAAAGCGCTTAGAGCTTCTAAAGATTAGGCGCTATACAAAGTCCTCATTATTATTATTATTATTATTATTATTAAAATAAAAACTCAACTCAAACTGGTCACAAACAAGACACCTTTAAGTGTCGAAGATGTTAAAGCCCAACCGGCTAGTTCTTCTCAAGAAAACGGTTATACAATAAGTTAAGACGCAAAACAGATTCCCGTATGAGGGTCACGTGGTCACCTTCTAGAACAACGTAGAATATTTTTTTACATGCTAATTATCACGTACTCTTAGTATAGCATTGATTCCACTGAATGAATCTTACTCTTAGAGTGAATAAATTTTTTTTTAGAAAAGTTGTTTACTAGAACTCTTTAGGATTTCTGAATCAAGGTCAGAAACTAGACACAATCTTTCAGCCTCTGGTTGTTTATCAGGTCAAACAGAACTGAACTGAATTTCTAAAAATAAAATATCAAATCTAGTAGAGAAAGTTATCATTACAATAACATGTAATTGAATAAAGTAAAAAATATTTAAAACTAGCAAACAAATAATTAAATTACATATACATAACACTGTAATCTTTCGTAGAAAGACAAATAAAAAAAAAAAAAAAAAAAAAAAAAATAACAACAGGGTCAACTTTTCTTGTATTCGACATTGAAGCGTCTGACGTAGGGTACATGTTTAATATCAGAATGGTACAAACTTCACCAAGACCATTATTTGTCGACAAGGTTATGGAAGTGGTAACATAGACGATTTAAACATGTCCACCTAGTATGAAATCATAATGTATCCCACTCTTCTCGGTGTGACCTCAGAGGAGAACCATCACAACTGCCGCTGTAGTATTAAATTTTGACTCCGTTGAATTCTGACCCGGCTGGGTCTGCGTTTGGCGTTGAAAGTTGACCCAGGGTCAGTTCTTAACGTTGAATTTTGATTTTTTACTGCCGTTGAAAACTGATCGCAGCACTGAATCTTGATCCTATTTCCGGGTTATTTTTGAACCGCTATTGTTGTAAGTTCCGCATACATGGGTTCATTAATCGTCAAAAGGGAAATGAATAGTATGTATAAAATCAACAAAAGAAATGTAATTCAGTACATGCTGTCATGAAATTATGAATATAATTATCTTCTTTATTTGAAATTGATATATGTAATTTAGTTTGTACTTCGGCAGTTGCTATTCATGCTGCTGCTACAGCTATTACTATGTGTATAATACTGATTAATAACAACGAGTGTGAGGGAGGTAATAGATATCAGAGTATAAATATAAGATGACCGCCTATGATTCGTTAATTTCATTGGTTGTTCCGACATAATAAACATCCTTCTACCTACTCTGTGTTATATCAAACGACACCAATTTGAGAGCGGCGTAACATGATTTAATAAAGAATGTACATAATATAATGAAGATTCTACATACTATAATAAAAATAACACATAACAATAAAGATACTACATAATATCATGAAATAAGTGTGTGTGATTTGGATTTTTAACGTAGTTTTAACAATTTTTCAGTCATATTACTACGATGTCTGCAGTGCGACAGTTTACAGTAATGTCTAGCACTTCAGCATCATGCCGCAGACATGTAGCATCATGTCCCACCCAGTCACATTATCCTGACACAAGGCCCATCAGCCCTAACACTAACCCTCTTAATGCTGAGCGCCTAGCGAGGCAGTTGTTAGTACCATTTTTATACATGAAATAAGTACATAATATACTAACGTAACCACATGATATAACAAAATAGTACATAACCTAATAACGTAACTACATAATATAAATATAAACCTCATATTAAGACAGCTTTGGCATCCCATACATTAGTTCATGATTATTCTACACATGCACATTAAGGAATGGTTCAAAAAGGCGAAATCACGCCAGTAAATATACAAAAGTTCCCCTCCTCTAGCAAAAAAAAAATAAAAAAATATCACACTAAAATTTAAAAATGTATTTAAAAAACTTTCTTTCAACTGCAAAAAGATAAAAGAGCGATACTTCTGAAAAGGTCTATTCGAGAAGTAAAGACGTGTGTTGAAAATTACGATGTATGCCAAATAAGTGTCGATTAAACAGGCAATGAATCTGTATCATTCAAGTGCCTGATGCTGCGTTCTCTAAAATCGGAATGCATCTGATTGGACCTTTAGATGAGACTAAAGATGGTAGGTTTAATTGTTCGTGTGTCGTTCGCTTTGCCCCCATGGGGGGGGGATCTAGGGCAAATATATATATATTTGCTATTGTCCGTCCGTACGTACGTACCAGACGTTTGTGTCGCGCGATTAGCTATAAATATTTGACTCACTTCATGAAACTTCATACAAATGTTTAGTACCATGTGAAGTTGTGCACCTGTGTATTTATTTTTGTGTCACACCAGTAATGCTTGAGTTATGGCCACTGACTTTGCCAAAATAGGGATATATACTACCCAAAGACTCGATTGCAACGAACCAGTAAAAATGCCATCGATGGAAACAGTTGTTTTTAACTTTATCTTTGACCTAGCTGCTTTAAACAAAACATTCGTCTATCCTCCAATATTTACAGCCAAGATATCGCTAATGTCATATCCAAAATAATATTGCTACAAGCCAGGGGTATTTGCTTGACCGAGCGGTGTCAAACCTTGACGCGATTCCCGCTAGAAGTCATAAGTTTACCCCAAATTTCCAAAGACCTCTATAGAACTTCAGTCGTAAATTAGAGAGTCAGACGTGTCCGTGCTATACATAATTTTTTCTCTGATCAATGCAAGACCACAGATCTCACAACTTGCCAAATATCTATCAACCGCATATTTGCATGGTTTCTCTTCATCAATTTTACGTACCGTCAGCAGTTCGCACCGTAGAAACTGTACAACTATCACCTAACACAGGG
>JAECUM010031088.1:0-50691 GCA_016617855.1 Megalonaias nervosa
CCATGAGAGGTTGTCAACCCCTGAGAGACGCCATGCCAGTGCATCGCAAAGCAAAACCAATAGTAGCGTCACCAGCAGCTCCATACTGAAGCAAAGCGCGACTCAGGAAACGAAGAGCGGTGGGTTTTTTCACTCCGTTGCTGGTTGCTGCCCTGGATCTTTGGGAAACTGTTTGGTGGCGGATTAAAACCAAATGATCTGCCAAGATCTACTGCTGCCCAGAACAGTTGGCAGGGATCTGAAATTACCAGAGACCGTCAGACGGAACTAGTAAGCAGATAACTGGTAGACTCTTGGTAGAGTAAACGCCCTTAATAATTTTGATATCAAGGAAATTTTGGATACTATCACCAGTTTCAGAGGGACCTTTGGAAGGACACACTGCCTGATAAAATGTGTGCCTCCGAAAGCTTCGTCGTCAACATCCTACTTCACTTGATGTCGAGTATGTTGATTTGTTTTGTCTGTCACCCTGCGATGTTCTGGACAAATTCCTGAGAACAAGTAAATTAAGGCTACCTGTACCATTCTCTTCAACTACAAGATGTTTCTAGCGTTGCTTGTGGATACTACTGTGTCCACTGCATCAGATCACGACCTTTGGAATTTGACCTTAAGTCCACAACGACCAACGACACGTTACCGGTCGACAGCGACCAAAGATTCATCGGTAGTCGACAAGTTGATGTCATCAATATATTACAAGTTTCTTTTGTGGTGCCTATTCTACAGAAAGCCAACAGGGATCACTGCATCCAGTCGAAAAATGATAAAGTCAACTTGTGTTGTCTGCGGAAGAAGAAATTTCCATTTGTAGGTGGCAAAAACCTTCTGGTGAATTAGCGCTCAGAAGAAAAAAAAAACAGCGAATAAGAACAATAATATTTGGCTCATCCTATTTATCTCTGACTAGTTCCTTAATTTGAAGCCTTTTCGACTATTTTCTTAATCGCGGATAATTCCGTAACGTGTATGGTTGGTAGACTATTTTTCTTAATCAAGTCTTAGTTATATACGATTTTCTGATCCAACTGCAAAGTGAATGCAGATAAAGATAGTGTCAGGCTACAAAAAAATTACTTGTTGGCCAGTGCATTAGATGCAACCGTAGCGAAATAATTGGCGGTACCGTTGATATCCATGTTCTGATCGGTGGATTGTCAAAACCAAAATTTGACAGGACTCTGCCAGGGCACAAGTACACTGGTCCGTATGATCCGCTGGACCAACAACTTGATGTTGGTGACAAGCCCATGCCTTGCCAAAAACCTTAAAATCCGGTGGATGCGCTGAAGAAACATGATATCTGCTACAGAGATAATCCCATGGATAAACATGGGTGAGATTGAAAACTACGCCGCCAACCTCGCTACGTGAACAAACCGAGCGTGGTATACTTGGCGCGAAATATAAGCTTGGAATGGGCCTCGAAGAGAAACTCTACAACCCAGTAAATTTGCGGAGAATTCGCGTGACTGCCACAGGTGTTGACGTAAAAACATAGAGAGATAGAACAATTTTGCCATTGGACAAAGAGCATACTGTAAAATCTGGGTACTTTTAGGTTACCCTCTGACGGGTATCAAACCCTACTTGGATAAAGTTTGCCATGTAATTCTCTGTTATATCCTTCAATTTTTAGAATGTTTCGTCATTTTGCAGATGGTCACCAACCCATGGAAGATGATCCACGTTGTGGAAACCGTTGTCTACGATTGGTGAGCTGGATTTGACATTTGTGAATGAGGCAATTAATAAAGATGCTCGATACACAATGAAAGATATGTTTGTTAATGTTATCACGGACATTAAATTCATTAACTGTTTTCAAAATGTAAAGAATTATTTGAAGCTCAGAAAGGTTTGTGCAAGAGTGTTCCGTCGCTTGTTGACGGCTTATCAAAAACCATCTCTTGTTGAAATCGCCAAACAGCTATTCTCCAGATATGAAAAGAGTCACCAGAAACGTTTTAGTAAGACTGTCATAGGCAATGAAACATTAATTTACATTTTCTGAACGCGACTCAAGAGAAAATAACAATGTCCCATATATGAAAATGTAATCTGCGCAGTATTCAGCCGGCCGTTCATCCTTCAAGTGATTTCGCGACATAAATCTGGCATATAAAGGTATCGTAAGGCTTGACACGAGGTATCTTTTCGTAACTGTTTACACGTCTGAATTCTTCAGCTTTACATCAATGGTTGTTAAACTAAATTTGATTGGCACATTGGTCCTGAAACAAGTATTCTGTCGTAGGTTGATAATAAATGTGCATTTATAATACGGGCTACCCAGAAAACCCAAAACGGCTGATTCCGAGAGTTGTTTTATTTAGAAGATGATTTAATTCGGCAAACACTGGTTGATAATAGTGATGAATGAAATTTATTTTTACAGATATGAAGTATATCAGATTATTGGAGTGGGGAAAGTATTAAAGGAAATAGCAGCGAGTGATTTTGAAGCCCAAAATGGTGTTAAATACGAGTCCAATGTAGACGCTTGATGGACAAAACAGACGGCATGAATCTAAATGTGCGAATAATAAGTACAGATCCTTATATGATTAAAATCCATCTGTATGAACAAGCAGACATTGGCATTAATGGACTTAAAATCTTAATACTGCGTTTTGGAACAGACAGTAAATCTGATATAGCAGTTAGTAAAGCACTGATTCAGAAAAGTGAAATTTTGGCAGAGCTTATGTTAGTGAAAATTCTTATGTTGGAACAGAAGTATTCAAAACACAATACATGTGAACTGTGGAAAATTTTACATAACAACCATAAGAAACAGCTTCCAACTTGTTCCAGCTGGTTAAACTATGTATATACCCATTCAGACAGCAAACTGTATAAGGGGATTCTCAGCACAGAATAATATTCATACACAGGTAAGGAACAGATTAAGCTCAGAAAGAATCAATAGATTAATGATTATACAACAGAGGTGACGTCTTTAAATGATTCTGATTTCAATAGGGCTCTGATATAATGGAGCAGGAAGAAACAGAAATGGATATTAAAGTGTTAGACAAATATTGAACTATGGTCTTTTCCTCCTCCCCTCCTTTTTTATTCACCGTTTATTTTTATTTTTATTTTTTTTTTGCAAAAAGGGAGCTCCCTCTCTCGTGTTTGATAAAATCCTGGTAGCAACGCGGTTTTTTGTATGTATTAAAGAACAGTAACCTAAATTACTGAAACAAATAATATAAATTTACCTTGATTTCCATTGTAGGAAAGTGACATTGTAACCACCCTTTCGGTTGTATAACAGTGTGTCTTTCTATTAGGCTGTAAGGCAATGTAGTATCAGGAACATCATTTTCAGTTAACACAACATATTGAAACATAGCTGCCATTTGCAATATTTGTCCGTCGGATTTGAGACACCGGCCACGCAGGCTATTTTTAGGCATGTGGTCATTATGCGTCACATTCGCCTAATTCGTAACTTGCTCTAATGAATATTGGAATGCTCATCTGTAATCGGATGAAGAAAGCGCCTGGTACAGCGTTTTCGGTAAGAAAAGTAGCATAGAAACGGTCTCTGGCCGATATTATGTTGGTGCCCCTCATCGGAAATCGAGCTGTTGGCTATTTCTAGGAATTGATGACACCGCGTGTGACGTATCACTGAGGCAGAATACTTTGAAGCGTCTATACCAGCGGAGTCCAATAATTCGAAGTGTCTATATCTGTAGAGACGAATACTTCGAAGTATTATATCAGGAGAGACCAATACTTTGAAGTGTCTATATCAGTAGAGAGCAGAGACAAATACTTAGAAGTATTATATCAGGAGAGACCAATACTTTGAAGTGACTATATCAGTAGAGAGCAGAGACAAATACTTTGAAGTTTGTATATCAAGCCGAGACAAATACTTTCACTTTTAAAGTTCTAACCTTAGCATGAGATCTTACTGACAACATAAGTTTCAATAACAACACTGTCACGTTTGCTCAGCCCCAGCTGTCAAGTCGTGTATAAACTAGGGTATTATTTCGACCCATGTGTTTCATGTCTAAACATTGCCGCAGGCTAGTGTTAATCCCTTATGCAAGGTTACCTTGACCAGAATTGGAGTAGGCGACCGCTCGTGTCATTTGACAAAGGCTTGTATTATTCACACCTAGGTGTTAAATATTTGATTAGAGATCAAAGGAAGCCCGCAGGGTAAACGGGGCGTGTTCTCATCCGTCCCCGCTTGGACAGACAGCGAGAGGACGTTATCCGCTAAGTTAATTGGATCGGGTCACAACGACATCCAATCAGAATTGAGACAGAGGGTGTGATTACAATTTAGATCCGAATTATAACTTCGTAACTCGCAAGCAGAAAGTTAGTTTCTCCTGGGAAGAAATTTTGAGCAAACAGGGTTACTCCTAGAAGCCACTCCTAATTGGCGGTACAACTTAGAATAGATTCTAAGGGAAGAAAAGCCTCGAAAAGGTCAGTAAGTTATTTGCTCGATTTTTGCAGAATATTATGGCATCGTAATTGTAACTATTTGTAGTATGTATACTTAATTACTAGCATCGTTTAGTATGCAGAATTAATTTTGTAATTCGCTATTATGTTACTTCGTAGTAAATCAGTACATTTATTAATGTGTTTTGATAGAATTTACGCATGCTTGAATTGTGAGTGTGGAGAATGGTTGAAGCATGTAAGATTACTATGGACGAATGAATGTAGCAGAGAATGGATATTTGAATATTTGTGTACTTTGTATAAGTTGTAAGATAAAGAAATGCGTCTGATTATTGTGATATTGTTTAGTATAACGGAATTAGGAATATGTACTGATGTGACGGAATTTATTGATGTATGTATGAGAAGTAATTGATACCATGCTTTCATTATGACGTTGTTTTACCATGCAAGAACGTATGAGTATTTCGGTGTGAACGAATGCGTGACGGAAGAAATTGAATAGCCGTTATCTGATGATAGGTTGGGTGTAGTGTGAGATGAGAGGGCTGAGGAAAAATATTGTACCGTCCTTGCGTTTTTACAGGAAGCTTTTTGGGGGACAGAACTTCCGGTTCAGTTGAGTCCCGAGTCTCCAAAAGGGGAGACGGAAGTGAGACTAGAAGAACAGTCGGAGTCGACAAAAGTCTAGTCGGTGCAGAGAAGGAGGATAGAAGGTGGAGGAGGAGGAAAAGGAGGAAGTCGAGGAGGAGGAGATGGAGTATAGAGAAGTCGAGGAGGAGGAGAAGGAATTTGGAGAAAGTCGGGGAGGAAGAGAGAAGGATTTGGGGAGATATAGGAAAGAAGAATACACAGATGAGTAGAATACAAGGACAAGTGGAAATTTATCTCATACTACTAATCAAGTGATGCAATAGGCTATTAAAGGGTCGAGCGGAAGGAGTGTACTTGGGGAAATTTGAATCATTTGACTATTGAATTGTTATTAAATTGTTATTCATTGAATTTCACCCTTTTTTTGTATATTTAATCATTTAACCGTCGGCATTGCTGACTGGGGGGCTCGGAGCCTGGGTGGGACTTCTACAATAGTTTAAATAAAATACTGGGAGCACCCTACCCCCAATCCCCCACAACCAAATCCTCACAGTGGGAGGCATCCTTCAAAAACACAAACACAGATGTTATCTTTTAAACAAAAGAAGGCTAAACTGAGTAATCACTTTGCTACTTTTATCCGACACAAACTGCATCTACATGTAGTAATCTGTAAGATATGTGATCGTATTATGGCAAATTGATATGGTGTGTTGGGTCTTTATAGATTAAAAAGCTTTATCTTGGCAAATCTCTGATAAATTTGCCCTGACGCAGAAACGAAGAAAAGCTACTGTTTTCTCATCAATGGCTTACCATTTCATAGCAAAAATAGTTTCATGTGTATCACGCCAAATTAGACATTTTACGACGAAAGATTCCTAATGTGTTCAGCCTAAAAGAAGAAGAACAAAATACACGAAAAATAATAACCGACAAAGGATCAGGGACATTTCTCTAAAAACCCAAGTAATTTCAACCATGCATGTACATACATGCCATCGACAAGAAACCAGCTGTTTCCCCATGATCATCATCATCATTACCAAGGTATCAAGCAGACAGAGATCATTTAGAAGATGAAGAGCTGTCACAATCTATTTGAACAACAGAAAAGTCCATAAAACTCTGCGTAGAAACTGCCATTTTTAATAAATGTATATAGCTGAGTACATCGTCTGTCCTTGATAGCTCTGCTAACCCCTGTTTCGTCGCTATTACCTCGTTAAGATCCTATCAGTACAGCCATGGTAAAGGAGCTGGCAATGGAACTCTAACATTAATGTCAAAACCTGTCTTCTCAAGCAACCAAGCTTACTGAATGTTTGGCTGATTACAGCAAACGCCTTGCATGGTGATGATAGCAAGCTATTTTATACCAAAAGTCATTTGAGCTAGTCAGCAAATAAATAAATTAATGAATTATTTTGCAGGTTATTGACCCCTATCTTGTCATTGATTTTACATACCAATAACATCTATAAATACACCAGAAGTAAATAGATTTGTTCATTTTATCAATTCTAAGGCTATAAGTAATTTTCCGCTCCTAAAGGTCAAATGCAGATTCCATTGAGAGGGACAGGTCAAAATGGTAAAAGAAACTTGCACATATTGTTACGGCTCTATGGTCTTAAATTGTGAGGCTGTTAGAATGACGAGGTGTAATGTGAAGCTATTAAAATGACTAGATGTATCGTGAAGCTATTAGAGTGACCAGATGTAATATAAAGCTATTAGAATGGCAAGGTGTATAGTAAAGCTATTAGAATGACCATAAAATCCCCATAAGGCTAAGTGTTATAGTCCTTATACAACTGTAAAATAAAGTAGGTGGCTTAAATATCATTAAGATTCCTGTCAGAGGAGAAGCAACAACTTAGCTATATATATATATATATATATATATATATATATATATATATATATATATATATATATATATATATATATCGTTCTTTTATGTAATTTAGTTTAAGACCACAGAATATAATGTATGTGTGTATATATCTGTGTGTGTGAAATAGTCATATTTCAAACTAACATATGTAGAACGTAGATTGTTACCTTATTACTCTGCTTAGTATTGGTGTCTAGACCATGGATCGGGAAAATATGGCCCGCGCACGGGTTCCGACCCGTCTGGACCCACAAAACGGTTTACAATATGAATTGCCTCCTAATATAAGCTTTGGATAAACGTGTATTCACCTAATTGTTATTAAGTATATATACTTTATTGTAGAAGGAACATAATGTGGTCTTTATACAATAGATTGGGAAGTAATTTCATTAATATAGTAGAAATGTCTGGCCGTGACAGCTTATCCAAATTCGTGTATTGGCCCCCGTCGAAAACTATTGTCCGCCCCTGGTCTAAACTCACGGTCAAATTTAACTGATGCATTTATACCTCGCGTATGAGGAACTCATGTACTAATCATATTGAAAGCCTAGGAACGGGTGAACATAAAATAGAACTTATATAGATCTGAAGGGGTAGGTGAATGTGTTTTTGGATTTTTAACTTAGCTTTAACATTTTTTCAGTCATATCGCTACGATGTCTACTGTGTGGCAGTTTATAGTGATGTTTAGCACTGGGGTATCATGCTGCAGACTTATAGCATGCTGTCCCACCCAATCACATTATCCTGACACCAGGTCGACCAGTCCTAACACTAATCTCTTAATGCTGAGCGCCAAGCGAGGCAGCTGTTAGTTCCATTTTTATAAGTCTTTGGTATGACTCGGCCGGAGTTCAAACCCGCGACCTCCCGCATCCGAGGCGGACGCTCTAACCACTAGGCCACTGGAGGATTTGGAGGATCATGACTAGTTGATCATGAAAAGCAACATTTTAGGAAAAGGAATCTTTGAAGAACTTATCCTATTTTGAACTGAAAAAAGTGGAGACACTGTTCTATTGATGTAATTTCAGTCGTTTTACAGACTTGACGTTTGGAACACTCATTACTTAAAAATTTGCACCTGATTCATTTTGCTAGGAATGGAACACATGTTTCCGACCCATGCAGGTTAAAAAAATGCCGTGGGACATATGGTTTTCTCCACACAGAAGCTTGCATCGTGGGTGTAAACTGAAATATAAGTCTGATTATAAACATTTAGAAATTTAAAGTTTTAATATTATGGTGTTTGCAAAGGTGTACTACAGGAGCTGAATTAGTACCGTATTTCAGTATGTATGCGCTCTCTACACGTCTGACAACGATAATATGAGGCGCGTAAATAGAACATACCAGTTCGCTAAATTTGGAACCAGGGGTAGTTAACGAGCTGTTTCAAAATAATGTACCATGTACACCTAATGACACATAACATGCCTCTTTACATCCAAAATGGACTAGTCCTTTTATTTATTTGCGTTATTCTGCATGTCTCTCGAACCATACCTAGGATAATACGCAATGCTTTGACCATTAGTATTATTTATAATTAAACCCGGAGATTGTTTGGTATATCTAAATACTAAATGTTTTGCATATATTAAAACAAAACGTAGAAATACGTAATGTGTACAAGATCATTTAATGTAGAAGGTATTCATGTTACTATGGTAACGCATATAATAAGATATAATATATATTGCATGAATGTTTCAAAAATGGTTTAAATCTTTCCACTACAGATTGGAGTTGCTGTGCAATACATGTCCCCACCATTGAGGCAATCTGGCATACTGATGGTTAATCGATACCAGTTGTATTTCTTAACTTCATCACCGTTAAAACCAGAAAGTAACTTGTTCCATTCCTCTCATTGGTATATATAAATGATGATGAATTCCAGCTATCACAGTTAGCAGTAGACTTTGATTAGCTCTGTATGTTAAATTTTCAGCCAGATGTAAAATGGTAAAAAGTATATATCTCAATCTCTACAAAGTTTCTTTTATCACATACAGCTATCTTGTGCTCCCTGCCAACGCCTTTTAATTACATTTAGCTACATTAACCGTCAGAAAGAGACCCTTACTGCAACAAGATCGTCCATATTGACGTAGTTACAACTTTTCAAAATTATGAGATTCTAAAGTTCATTTAGCACTTTTCATTTGTAGAACTTTAACAGCAATGGCGAATGATTAATTATGACTTCATAGAAGGATTTGGAATGAGTATCAAACTCAAGTAGCTTGGGTTAAAAAAAAACAACAAAAAAAACCCATTGTTACTCAGTCCGGTTGATCTTTATTTCTCATTTAGCACTTGAACAAAGATTGGAAATATTTGCATTTTGAATTCGTGCGTATTAAGTCTTGCAGAGTGTTTCCGTTTCCTTTGATTGACATAATGTATTCTTCAAAATTGAAGCTAAAGCTGTGTTCGTTCTGTTGCCAGTATTTCTTGGTCATAAACTAAACTTTTCTTAGGCGAGTAGTCCATGTGTCTTTCTTATGTCAGGGGAGCTAAGAACATTTTAATTCACAATTAATGGGAGCATTTTCAAAGAAAATTAATTTCCCTGAACTGTTTGTACTAATAATTCAGATCGAGAAAAATAGAAATACCCTATAGTTATCATTAAAAAAAAAAAGGTTTCTTAACGTTTCTTCAAATTGTCAATGAAAAGTCACGTTGTCCATTAGATTGCTGCTGAAGAGTTAATACAAAAATATTTTAATTAACTAAACACTCACTAAGACTGGAGATAATTCAGTGGCTGGCTCGCCATGGCGCTCGCGCGCGCGCGCGCGCGCGCGTGTGTGTGTGTGTGTGTGTGTGTTCCTCCTACAAATGCATTTACAAAGTTTGGCAAAACAAATGCCATTGTAATTGCAATTTTTTATGTATTTTATCCTTGATCACCTTCCATGTACACGAGGGTAGGGGTACAAAAATCATACCCTTTTCGCAGATTGTCATCACATTAGTAACCAAGGTACGAAATTTGGTGAGTTTCCAAATATGTAGTTTCAGCAATATTACAGAAAAAAAATTTAAATAATCTTTTCTGCAAGCATTTCTCTTTGATACACTATTTCTGAACGTATTCAAGAAATCGATAAAATTAAAATTTGATTTAAATTACATGTTGGGTATGCAGCACACACAACTGTAGCAGTACGTATGTCAACGGGTTCCATTCAATGAAATCCCAAATTAGTTTTCGTCTTTATGATACTCACGATAATACACCTGCCAATTGACATACTGTTTAGTTGTACCAGAGCAATCTTTGACCTTAATTAAATCGAGGACCAATGACACAATCAAACTGATTAAACCGTGCCGTGTAGGCTGTCAGTTAATATGGGTTCGTGCTGAATTCATATAATTAGGTCCGTCGTGTCAGCTGGCAAACACTGTCGTCAGAAGTTCAAAACAATCCAATACAAAGACGATTAAACTCAATAAAGACAAATGTTCCACCTCATCACCAGAATGACAATTGTGAGCTTTCACCATATAGGAACTGAAAACAAAATTCTGAGATGCGGAAAGGCTGAAGATAATTTTAATTTATTTGGTCATAATATCGGAAGACTGGTGCATTGTTCAGTATTCCTATTTATTAAATCGACTAAGTACCGCTGGAAAGACAGTATATCAGCCTGTTGATTTCAATTTATAATATTTACTGAGTTAGATTCAAATGCATTCATCTGGATGGATTCAATTTACGAGAAGGGCACAGTTCATGTCTACCTCGGTTTCACTAATATGTCATTATTTCGCAAAGATATTAAAGAGCCTAACGAGTATAAACCTTTTGTTTGGCTTATAATTATAATACGGTATGTCAAGGAGGCAAGGAATGATAGAATTATATAGTTTATATTGAGGTGTATGTTTAAGGTTAGGATAAGGGTTGTTGAATGAGAAGTTGTAGGATTTATAACTGGCTGAGCATGGGAAAGGGAAGGATGTATGGATGGAAATGTATTGCAGACAATGGCTGCATATCTGCCAAACTCTAATTTACGTTACAGACTTTAGCATCTGTGCTCTCGCAGTAGTGGTCTGAAGAGACAGAGGTTATCCCCCCTTTTATGGCATAAAACAAAAAGAGAAAGAAGACTATCGCTAATGGAATCGGGTCACAATTAGTACTACCAGTTCAGTACCCAGGAATGTAGTTCTAGTCTATTTTTATAACATTTTTTTTCTCTCTCATTTTGGTGGTGATAGAAGAGTTATATTTATGCATTTTTGGTAGGGATTTAGAGGTAATTGTTTATTCTTGAGAATATGAGCTTATGGTGTGGTTGTCTGTGTGTATTTCGGCGAAAGTGCACAGTGAGTAATAAGGCCTTGGTGATGATCCGGAAGTGAAATCTGTGTTCCAATGCATGTGGCTTTGTTTACAGTCTAGCCTCTCAAAAAATTCCGGTGAACCTTTGACAAGAACTTCACCGTGAAGTCATCTTTGAAGGTATTTTAGATTAACATATGATTTGTATTCATTGTCACACAGTAGAAAGTTCAGTACTCAGAAACAAATGTCGAGAATATATAGTAAAATTAATTGTGTTCTGTGTCCATCTGGGTTGAATCTACATTTGAAAACCCAAAGGTATTAAATGGAAATAATGGATGAATGGGGCTTAATGTTCCGAATGAAGGCGCTGCCCACTTGTACAAGCTGGGTAAAACTTACCATGGCATGCATATATGAATGACGTATAACAGTAGCTGTACCGAAAACTTGCATGACTGGATTGAATACATGTATTCCAACACATGATGATCCCAAAGTACTGAGTGGTCAGAGAGAGTTTGTTTTTTGGGTTGTTTTTGTTTTTGTTTTTTTTACAATATAGTGTGATTTCCACTGACAAATATTAATTAAAGTCAAATGTCATAGGTATGAAAAACAGCCAATAAGTGTGTTTTATTTAGATGCAATTTGGCATTAATGTCTTGAACACGGGTAACTGGGAATCATGGATTGAATTCACAGAATATTTCAGGTGGACGAGGTGATTGTTTGGTGGTAAAGTGCTGTCCATGTGTGGGCAATGATTAAACAACTTTCAAGTCTGCACACGAAATTAAAGAAAAGTGAATATTCTTAAGTGCTTTTTGAGAGTGGGGCAAGAATGTGTATTTTCTTTGGAACAAATATATATCGAATCCACAGTACAATATTTGTAAGGGGTATAAAAAACACCATTGTCTACGTTATGAGTTAGTGTAATTATCAGAATATAGCACGTGATTTCAAGACATAATCATAGCTATCTCAGCCTAGTCATTAAACTGTTCAATCCACTGAATACATTAAAAAATGTTATAAGAATGTAACTCAGTCTACAGTAACATTTAACAAGCAAATCGTTGACAAATGAAGCAACGTTGTCACACAGGATACTGCCCACTTGAAACCGTTGACAAATGAACCAACGTTGTCACACAGGAAACTGCCCACTTGAAACCGTTGACAAATGAACCAACGTTGTCACACAGGAAACTGCCCACTTGAAACCGTTGGTCCAATGAGAGCATGTTATGTATTAAGTTAATGCTTAATTTTAAAATTCATGATTTGAAACTGGAGAATATAAATATAATTTGTACTGAGACTGCATAAACAAAAACTTCCACCTGAAACGTCTTTCATAATTCCAAAGATCAGCTTACTGTATTGGTTCTCTTGAACATTCAAATTTCGTTATAGTGATAAAAAAGAAAGCAGTACACCATTCTGCAAAGATTTTGTAGATTGCAAGATTTGCTCGCACCTAACCTTCCTAGTTTCGTGCAACCAGACTCTCAGGTGACTGCGTTAGATCTCAGCGATACGAAGGTCCGGTTAAAAATTTTAACAAAATGTTTATCCCAAAGTAAGTTCGACGCTTTCTCCAAATTTGGAAAAGTAATTTATTTTATATTTCACAATGAGATTTATCAGTAATAGAAAATTATATCCTAACAATGAAAATTTGCTATTCGTGGCAATACAGTATTTTCACTTCACTTACGAATTATTTTTTAATATCTGTCAAAAAACAATAACGCAGATATCTTCTTTTTAATTTAGTGGCGCTCTACACTTTCGTATTTTGCATAGGCTTAGAATTTTAAAGAAAAAGAATTTTCCCTTTGTTATACTGACTATTTAAAAAAGACCTTGTATATTTTAGGTACTGTTCAAAGAACCTTTAATTCCCTTTATTTTGGTGTATGATTGATGGGTGTAATATGGGTTATAGAGTATGCAGCTTGGCCTTACATCAGATGTGCGCCTTTCAAACAACTTCTAGCTCCACTTGGTCATTTTTACTTCCTGAACTTCGGGGGTAAATTGTAAAAAAAAAAAAATTAGAGCCGATAACTTTGTTTACATTTTATATATTTGGTAATTCATTCATTGCACATTCAGAAGTTGGTATTGTCTAGTCTGGCAAAGTTAATTTCCTCTATTTTAACAGCTGCTAAAGATAATGTACCTCAGACTAAATCAGGCTTATTTTTTTTTAGTACAAGGTAGCAGTCATTTTAGTTATCAGTGTGCTTAGATCATATATAATTTCCACAAGTACAATATCCAAAGAAATGTCAGCCACATTATATCAAAGTAGCATAGAGGTATGCCAACATTCTCTCCAATGTGCATGTTTCAGCTGCAACAACTTCACCTTACACAAGTCACTCTCTCAAAAGTACACGATAATTGGTGAGCGCCCCCTTTGCTGATGAGATAGATGACATCATACGTCATTGTGATGACGAGATAACGTCATTTCGCGTACACATTGATTTAGACACGTCTACTGCATTGAATGTCTGATTACAAATTGATATTGAATAAGAAATGTAAACGTTCAGTTTATTTTGCTTATGACTGAAGAAAGCATGTTTAGAAAATTTGAAACGGTGAGAGATGTTGTAGCTTTGCTTCAACAAAATATTTTGGGAGCACCATCGACTTATGGCAGAAATCAAAAAGGACTTTTAAGCTACAAAAGGGATACTTCGCCTTCATCATATGTCGACTTCCACAGCTACAAAATGGAGACCGCCCTCGTCATGTTGCGACTTTTAAGCTACTAAATGGAGACCGCCTTCATCATGTGTCGACTTCTAAGCTACAAAATGGACACTTATTAAGCATCTCAAGAGTATATCTTATGCAGCACACGGTGACATTGTCATGCAGCACACTGTGACACGGTCATGCAGCACACTGAATTTTGGTCCAAGAAAATGCATGATAGTGAAATATATCGATCTTACATCATACATAGATGCAGCTGGTGTGATGCTTTTTGCAATGTCACTACTTTTATATAGATTCAAGGAAAACATTTCATATCACCGTCTTTTAAAGAAATGGTAGGATTCATTCGCTTACATGACCATAACATTCTTCATTTTAAAAAAAAAAACGGTAATGATACAGGTTGAATCTTATGTAAAGTTTCAATAATCATCGGCCTAACTTGCCAGAAAAGAACCCACAAAAACATGTTTAGAAATTTTTTATCACCAAATAAAAGATACTGTGCAGAGTGGCAATCGACTAATCAAGCGGCTGCTTGTCCGCTCCTAAAAATGCTTTGACATGGAGGCCAGTATATGTTCCTATGCCAAATCCCCACATAAAGATGGCCGTTATTTAGACTTTACAGGGAGGCCAGTATAAGTTTCTATGCCAAGTCTCCACCTGAAGAATCCCATTAGTTAAACTTGACAAGATTTATGACCCATAAATATGAGCTTATCAAAGCCATCACAAATAGAAAGGGATGTTCCAACAAAACGTATTTTATTTTAAAACGGGCTTTTTTGTACGAACGTGATCTATTAGTTCTTTCAATAGTAGGAATGGGAGTTACTTATCTTTTTGTCTTCTGGATCATCCACATGACTGCTTTCTGCCGTGACGATGATGGGCTTGGAGAAACAGATGTTTTCCTATTTATGACAAGACACACAGAGAGCATGGTGGCTGATAGCTAACAGCACTTCTCCCAACATGTGGCTAAACTCTTCATTTATCTACCTACCGTACTCATCCATAGATCAGTAGACCACACTAATGTAAGTGGTAAGCCAAATGCTTATTAATTAGAAAACCCTGGTTTATCGGAGACATACTGTCTTTTCAACTCCTTAAACCAGGTTTTCTAGGAAAAACTAGGGTTTTGTTTCGAAATCCATGTTCTACTACTTATATACACGTACTTCGGTTTTTTTTATTTTTCCATTATTGTGCGTTTGGTGGAGTAAAGTCTGAACTTTCTTCTTGATTCACTACGTTCTGTATTTAGGATATCAAGACGAGCTTGGTCTTTCCTTGGAAAGAAATGGATTATAATAGAAGAAATAGGTTTCACTCTTGAAAACCTGACATACCTGGTACAATACCAAATTTTTATCTTGCAATCGTAAATTTTAGTGCATAACCTGGTATTTGAACATTACAACAAATGCAAAATAGGTAAACAAATCGGGGGGAGGTGTGCATTTGATATCATAGGTTTATAAACACATCACTTATTTCATCAACTTCAATAAGGCACAATTATTAAAAGAAAAGAAACAAACTTGGTTTAGCTGAGAAAAGCCCGGGTTTGCTTTTTGTTATCCATAGTTATTCTGATATGTCGTATCATTTGAAATCATAAGTTTTTTAGAAACCTGATTTCACAAATAAAAAAAAAACCTCTATAATATGACGGGTTTTCAAAAAGCTACATGACGGGCTTTCACAAAATTACATGACGGTTTTCTAAAATATGACTTGACGGGTTTTCAAAACATTCTCTAAAAGAAACACGTGTGATGGCATTGGTTTTCCTATTAAAAAAAAAAATAAAAAAAAAAAAAAATAAAATAAACCCAACAAACACCCGGGTATTTATTTCAATGATTGGTCAGTCTGCTAAATCTAGATCTTTATATACCGCTAGTTCACTCAATTAACATTTTAAATATGAATAATGTGATAGAAGCAATGCAAAATATTTTCAAACAAATGTTTGCCGATGACCTGCGTTTGGGAAGGAATAATGAGAGAGAGAGAGAGAGAGAGAGAGAGAGAGAGAGAGAGAGAGAGAGAGAGAGAGAGAGAGAGAGAGAGTAAAACTCTCAATGAGGTAAAATTTGGTCACTGATGTTGTGAACGTTGAAAATATAAGTAAATAATAAAATATCCTATCTTTGGTATGTCACCAGGAGCATGTTAGTACCAGAATAGTGAATGAGAGACCAGTAGCAGAACCCAAGTTTCTGGCTGATGATATTTCTTGCCCACCCGGAGTTGATGTTGATTTAAGAGTTTTAGCATTAGGTAAACAATATATGTATGCTCTTGGGGCACGGTTTCATACGAATGTTTTCCCCGCTAAGGCTCGACCACAAGTGTCATGTGGGAGGGAAGCTTCTGTACCAGGAACGGCCTTAGCAAACGCAGAGCCCCCTGAATTTATGCGCGGGGCGCCCTGTGAGCACGGCATTTGGAAATAAACTTTTAAACAAGTTTTATATGAAATTGAACTTAATATTTTCTTCCATCGCTTTAAAATTTCTTTCTCTCTATAGATATGTTTTTAAAAATTACTAACGCTCGAGGCCCCTGTGAGCACGGGGCCCTATTCCAATCGACCCAAGGCCGGCCCTGTTTTGTACAGTATTCTCTTGGGCATTCAGATTGGAAGGAATGCATGTACCGAACATTGCAAATTGACCAATCCATGTGAACTAATACCAGCTTTAGCAACTGACCGAGAGAAACATGTGATATCGCAAGTAATTTCACTGATGGTCCAGGTTTTATTTGGAAAGTTAGGATAGCAGATGATATCGCATATTTAGAGAAAAAACCTGGTTTATCAAAAAAAAAAACAACAAGTTCTTACTGCAAAACGTATGCTAGGGAGAGGAAATACAGGTTTTACTGACTTTTGAAGAAAGATTTTTGAGAGATATATTTTTTCTCCAAGTAGCCAATATTTCAAACAATAACATAGTATAAGAAGGAAAAACAAAATGTTTTTCTCATAAAATATCGGATTTTAAAAAAGACAATATTAACAACATGGGCTCCTCCGGATCAGTAAAGCACTAACATCCTTATCCGTTTCTCGCTATATCGAACTCAAGCAGTCACATTGATTACATAATAAATTATTGCAATGTATAACGCTCTCTTTCTACAATAGGTTGAAATGAGAAAACTTTTAATTGTTAAACAATATCAGTTTATGAAAACAGATAGAACAGCCTAACAACTCACACCAAGAGGTAAATTACAGGAAAGATATTAAACAAAATGGGCCTCTCTTATGTAATTTTTATTCGTAAATCTTACTTACAACTTTAAAGGTAAAATTGATAACCCAGCATCTTTTGTCTCTGAATTAACCCAGCATCTTTTGCCTCTGAATAGACCCTATTCAGTTCCAAACAGGTTTACCTCCCTTGTGAAAGGTGTCTGCCATCTTTTGAGTCAAATCGAATCTTTGATATTATTTAAAGGAATGGAATTTGTCACATACTGGTATTATGAGATAGGACTATAAACAAATGATTTATTCTGCACATAGTATTGGTTATTTGCAACATTATTCTTCTATTTCAACACACACAGATGTCTTGAAATCATTCAGGTTTAATGGAGATAATGTTTCCAATACATGTGTGAAAGAGGATGACCCAAAAGATGGCTGAAAGCGACTTAAAGGTAAGTAATTATAAATGTCTATGACATCATGTGCAAAGTATCGATTAATCAGCAGTGTAATTAATGCATTATCTGAAAATGTAGACTCTGTGCCATGAATGGTAAGTGAGATATTTAAGTTCGAATGTACATGTTAAAATATTCCCCGTAGGTCATGTACATCTTCGGCAGTTTCCGTGACGAGTTTGTGTTACGTCACTGGAAGAACCCCGTATTGTAAATAAACATTGTTCTACCTTTGTCGAGTGTATACTTTCCCGAAACTATGTAAACAAAACTGTATGATGGATAAGGAAGCTTAATATGCAGCAATTACTGTCAAAAGAAGAAGAAGAAGAAGAAGAAGAAGAAGATGATGATGATGATGATGATGATGATGATGATGAAAGAATAAAAGCCAGTCATCAAAGTTTCGTAAAATGTGGTTCTCGCGATGTGCATGTCTTCCTCGTAAAACAAGGATCTCTTCACAAGCATGTGTGTCTGAAGTAGACGTATAACTATTAATTAAAGTCACATTGATGGCTAAGATGTCCTTGACTACACTGAGAGAGCGCGCGCGTGTGTGTGTGTGTGTGATTTGGATTTTCAACGTAGCTTTAACAATTTTTCTGTCATATCGCTACGATGTCTGCAGTGTGGCAGTTTATACTGATGTCTAGCACTGGGGCCTCATGCCGCAGACATGTAGCATGATGTCCCACCCAGCCACATTATCCTGACACCAGGCCGACCAGTCCTAACTCTAACCTCTTAATGTTGATGAGCGCCTAGTGAGGCAGCTGTTAGTACCATTTTTATAAGTCTTTGATATGACTCGGCCGGGGTTCGATGCAGGAGCTGCAACAGAATCTCAGCTTCTGTGTAGAGAAAATAATATGACCCACTGCATTTTCTGGACCTACGTGTGTTTGAAACGTGTTCTTTCAATTCCGCACTAAAGAGTCAGGTGCTAAATTCAGTAATGAGTGTTCCAAACTCAAGACTGTTAAAGGACTGAAATTCCATCAATAAAACAATGTCTCTATTTTTTTCAGTAACAACTAAAATAAGCTCTGAAAAGATTCTTTTTACTAAAATCTAGCTTTAATTATCAACCAACCCTGGCCAGCCAAACCCATATATACTCTATATTATCTTCACCCATTTCCAGACTAGTTCCATTTTTCCATACAATTCGCACCGTGTATTATATAGCGGTATATCCGCCCCACTCATCAACCCCACCCCACCCCAACCCGGAAATGGCTGACAGTTGTACATGATAGGGTTGCTACGGACCTTGGACCGAGACAGAAAGAGAGTCATAGTCCAATTAGCCTTGAATTCATTAAGCTTTAGCCTGTACATTTACATATTCTTTAAGCATTAACCTTGTACATTTACATATCCTTTCAGTATTAGCTTTGTACATTTACATATCCTTTAAGCATTAGCCTGTACATTTACATATCCTTTAAGCATTAGCCTTGTACATTTACATATCCTTTAACCATTAACCTTGTACATTGATTGTAGCCTTGTAAATTTACATATTCTTGAAGCTTTAGCCTTGTACATTATCATACTCTTTAAGCTTTAGCCTAGTACATCTACATATCCTTTAAGCTTTAGCCCTGTACATTTACATATTCTTCAAACTATAGCCTTGTACATTTACATATCCTTTAAGACCGATTTTGTACCTTAAACAACTGGCAATCTCCCATTTATGTGCGGCTGATTTACAGCACCCATGTATCGGAGCCCTATGCTAGAGTCTGCTCTGTGAGACACGTATTTGATATGGAAAAGTACTTTCCTGGTGTGTAAACCTTATATGGCCAGCATCTGTTTTGTTTTTTCTTGTTTTTTTGTGGGGGTTTTTGTTTTGTTTTGTTTTTTGTTTTGCTTGCTTGCTTTGCAAAATTCCTTCTATAATCCATCAATCATAGTCGGAATCAGAGAGATAGAAAGGCGGAAAATGTTTTCATTTACACGAAGCAAATTTGTGATGAGTGTCAGTAATGTATAACTGTCATTATACTGTGTCATACTGAACCATTTGTACAGACCGTTCTGAGTTTCTATTTGTACAGACTGTCCTGTGCCCATTTATACACATCGTTCTGTGTCCATTTCTACAGACTATTCTATGTTCATTTGTACAGCCTCTTCTGCGTGTCCATTTGTACACCGTTCTGTATATACATTTAGAGACTGTTCTGTGTGTCCATTTGCACAGACTTCCGCGTCCATTTACACAAACCGTTCTGTCTCCATTTGTACAGATCGTTCTATGTATATGTTTGTACATACGGTTCTGTTTTTCGATTTGTACCGACTCTTCTGTGTCATTTGTACAGGCTGTTCTGTTTATTCATTAATACAGACCATAATGGTTGTCCATTTGTACAGACCGCTCTGTGTGTTCATTTGTACAGACCATTCCATGCGTCCACTTAGATCAAATGGTAACATACATATGGTTAAGACTGCATAGGAATATGTCTTATCAATGATATAACATATATACAAAATAAAGCAAAATTGTACTTCTATACACGTGAAAGTGCGTCTGCAATAAGATTTTCTTTTCTCTTGATGTGTCTGGTGTCAATATTTTATTCCTGCAACATCAAACTCCACCACAACAATCTCAGACTTTTGTTTTTCACCTTGTTAATAAAAGTAAAGGGGTTTTAATCTCTGAATACAATACTCGGAGGAGCTGAATTAATATACACTTCAAAGTGTTGTAAAAGCCGATATTAAAGCCCAACATTCCTACTCGACTGTGGAATAATTCTCTGGTGCGTGTTTAATATTTTAGAAAAACAGCACACTGGACCATTCACACCTTAAGATCTATAATCATAAAAATTAACACATGATATAGATATAGATAACAGATTGGAAGCAAGTCCACTTATAGTAATAAAGGGGTGGAAACAAATACACCTGTATGCTTCATGTATACACACTGAATGTCAGTAGTTTTTAATCTGTGCATTTGCGCTTATTTGTTCAAATACAGTCTGAGACTCAATGCCCAATTTACCAGGCGTAACATACAGTCTGAAACTCAATGACCAATGTACCAGGTGTAATTATTTAGACATAAATGTAAAAAGAAAGTGATATATTAATACATACGATTGAAAAATAAAATCCTTAGATTCATCATTTGAAATCAGCATTAAAACCTAAAATTTTCAAAATCAGTTTACATTTATTTAATTGAAAATATACTAATCTCAATCACTATTTAACTTACGGCTGATTTTTGAAGAGTTAAACTTTAATCTATAAACTCTAACTGAGACAAAAAATAAAATAGAACAAAAGTCTAGTCACGATTGCAAGAACCAAAGACATATAGGTAACATTGGAGCCGATTAGAAAAAATAGAAACTTATATTAAAAGGATTGGAAAAAATGGAAATGTAATTAAAAGGAATGGAAAATAAATGGAAACGCATATAAAAACGAGCAAACAATGGGGAAAAGTTCCTCAATCAAATAATGTGTGCATTATTTTCCATGATGATAACTGAAGGAATTATCTTTATATCTTTATGTCATCTTATGGTAACTTTTTATAGATTATCATGCAAATAATGAAAATAAAAACATTTACGCTGTGGACATTCCAAATAAAGTAAAACCTTCCAATTAAGATCTTCATTTAAACTGTGGAAAGTGGTCCTTATTCGGATGTGCTCACATTTCGGATGATACTTTTGCTCATTTACCTAAAATAATGGTTTAAACGAGCATGGTTGTTATGTGGTTGTGCTCTTTATTTGACGAAACTAATAATGGGAGCTTTTATTGTAGTTTATTGCATATTTATTTGAATCAACATTTTCATCAATGGCTGATATTTAAGCAAACTATGCACCTCGTCAGCAAATACTATTAATTAGTGAATTGTATAAAACATATGAAAGTTTATTTTATTAAACTGCCCCCAAAATAAGGTATTCAAACTATGAACGAATGTATTCGGACTATACAAGGGAATATTTCGAAATATTTATAAAGATATTTTATTTCCTTCAGCCTGTTTATAGGCTATGGCAACATATAGGCATTTTTGTCCGGTGTTGTCGTCAATCTTTTGAGTATCTTAGTAGTAATGCATTCCTAAAGCGAGTAGGTGAGGGAAAACAGTATAGTATCTTTTGTGGTGTAAGCTATAGTATATTTTGTGAGATTTCATCTCCTGCTCTTACATTCTAAGCTAACACAGGACGCTTGTGATAGTGTGTGTATGGATGGTATTTGGATGTTGAATGGTATAGGTGGTGTGATGGATAGTATTTTGATGACGTGATGGATAGTAAGTTTTGTTTGTTTTCATCTCCTTGTCTTACACTCCAAGCTAACTACATGACGTTTTTGGATAGTACGTGGGGTGATGTTTGGTACAGATGGTGTAATGGATAGTAGTTTCATGGAGTGTTGGATGGTATATTAGGTGTGTGAGAGTATGTTTGTGAGATTTTATCTCCTCCTCTTACACTCTAAGCTACCACTGGGCGTTTTGGGATAGTGTGTGTTAGGGGTGTTTAATGGTATAGTTGGTATGGTGGATGACATTTTTGTGGCGTGATGGATAGTATGTTTGTGAGATTTCATCTCCTTCTCTGACATTCTAAGCCATTTTGGGATAGCCTGTGTAAGAGGTGTTGAATGGTAATGAGATGTTGGACGGTATAGGTGGCGTGATGGATAGTATGTTTTGTGGGATTTCAACTTCTTCTCTTAATCTCTAAGCTAACACAAGGTGTGGGTGTGGGTGGGTGTCTGTGTGTGTGTGTGTGTGTGTGTGTGTGTGTGTGTGTGTGTGTGTGTGTGTGTGTGTGTGTGTGTGTGTGTGTGTGCTGACAATTCAAACTTAGAACTCTTTACCATTACCCTTTTCCTTTGACCCTATAAACCTTTCTGCCCATAAATACTATTGTCCCTATACACCACTTTAAAAACCCTTGTCCCTATAAATCCATTTCACATAACCTTTTCCATACCTACCTACCTACAGTAGAGCGTATTGAGGACAACTCGAACACTGTTACTAAGTTCTCGCCCGATTGAGGTCACCCACTTACAACACTGTTGCCAGTTTTTCCCTAGTGTCCAGTACCGTGAAATCAGCCATGTTTAATTCCCTTGACCATATACTGTCCCACCATAATAAATTCCTATTGACCCTATACATTTCTGACCATATAAATTTTTACGCCATTTTCCTTATATAAACTAATATGACCCTACGGTATCCCCCATTCATACTTATCTTGAATTTTGCTTTAAAGTCATTCAGCTTTTCAACAGATGTGTTATTGAACTGAAGCTTGTATACAAATGACGTATACCTAATGGAATTTGTATACGAATGTTGTATACCTAATGAAACATGTATACAAATGATGTATACCTAATGAAACATGCTGTATACCTAATGAAACTTGCTGTATACCTAATGAAACATGTTGTATACCTAATGAAACATGCTGTATACCTAATGAAACATGTACACGAATGAAGTATACCCAATGTTTCTATCCTAATATCCGTGATTCCTCACTTGCCTACGTTAACAGACTGAAATCCCCCTAAAGTGACGTTCTCGGACGAGATATGGTGTTCCACTGAACCTTGGATTAAGAAAGGCGATTCTACATAAGTTGTTGTGTCATCGGGTTGTGGTCCACAGATGAAAAGCAACTTTCTAACAAGTTTCAGGAAAGCGTTAGTTTCCTGATTACAAATATACGCTTATATATCCTCGTACAGAACTAATGTTTGAATGCATAAATGAGCCATGCTGTATCATGCAAAAAACTTTTGAACGTTAGAAGATTTATGCACTCGACATAAAAAGGTAAATTTAGCATACAGTTGATCTGTTCTAAGTGGACTTTGTGTTACAATTATATACATAGCATGAAGTAAGTGCACTTAGTAGACTCAGTCTGACTGATATACATGACATGTAGTACGTACACTAAGTAAACTCAGTCTGACTGATTTACATAACATGTAGTACATACACTAAGTAGACTCAGTCTGACTGATTTACATGACATGTAGTACGTACACTAAGTTGACTGAGTCTGACTGATATACATAACATGTAGTACGTACACTGAGTAAACTCAATTTACTGATTTACATAACATGTAGTACATACACTAAGTAGACTCAGTCTGACTGATATACATACAGAGGGTATCGTAATAATGGGGCTCAAAATTTACGATCCCTCTGAACAGAGGTATCGTAATATTCTGGCTCAGATTTTGGTTCTCACTAAATAGGAATGTTGTAATACTGGGGTTCAATTTAAGGTTCCCTCTAAATAGGAATGTTGTAATATTGGGGTTCAGTTTTTAAGGTTCTCTCTAAATAGAGTTATTGTAATATGGGAGCTAGAAAACATTTACTATTAACAGAACTCAGAATTGTTGCCCTTGCGTGCAATTTTCCAAATTCTAGCTTCCTTTTAAATGAAGGAAAAATGTTTGGAATCCTTTTAGAACGCTTTAATTTCTGAAAGCAAAACTTTATTTCTCTCTACATTTGATCGAAGGTTCATCGGTATCATTTCTATCAGCAGAACGATCGTCTGTTATTATTCCTTTAATTATGGGTTAACATTTCTCGTACAGTCAAAACGGCATTCTTCCTCAGTTGATGGAAAGGTGGAAGGAAATACATGACAGTTATTAATCAGAACGCATTGAATCTTCCCGTAATTGCCTTATCGTAATAAAGTAGACGTGGTTTATCTTAGAAAATGTACACATTGAATAATTTACATAGATACCAATCCATCCTCTGTATAGTTTAAAACAAATTATTAAACAATCTTGATTTTGGGCGAAAATTTTATATTACTATCTAAGAGGTTATAACCCAACACTATAAGAGATTTCAAATTTAATATAAGGTAAACAGTAACCACTCCATATTTCAATACATATAGGTAAGTAGTAACCGATCCGTATTTCGGTACATAAAGGTAAATATTAATACATAATATCTGTCATTACCCGCGATCATTGACGAGGACTGGCTCTAAAAGAAGTGTTGGTAGAAATTGATTTAAATTGATCACTGTTTTGTTTGCTTATTTGTTCTCTGTTTTGTTTTCGTTTGGATTTCTTTGCAAAGAATGTGCTAATATTCTTATTGGGATTGTTATTTCCAGTGAGAACGTCTTTGTGTACAGTTCAATATTAGTATAAGATGAAGACTTTTGTGTACAGTTTAAAACTAGTATAAGATGAATGCCTCTGTGTACCGTTAAATATTAGAACATGATGAAGGCCTTTATGTACAGTTTAATATTAGTACATGAAGGCCATTGTGTACAGTTTAATATTAGTATAAGATGAAGGCCTTTGTGTACAGTTTAATATTAGTACGTGAAGGCCATTGTGTATAGTTTAACATTAGTACATGAAGACCTTTGTGTACAGTTTAATGTTAGAACATGAGGGCCATTGTGTACAGTTTAATATTAGCATAAGATGAAAGCCTTTGTGTACAGTTTAATATAGTACATGACGAAGGCCTTTGTGTACAGTATAATATTAGTATATAATGAAGGCCTTTGTGTACAGTTTTATATTAGTACATGACGAAGGCCTTTGTGTACAGTTTAATATTAGTATATAATGAAGGCCTTTGTGTACAGTTTAATATTAATATATAGTGAAGGCCTTTGTATACAGTTCAATATAGTACACGATGAAGGCCTTTGTGTACAGTTTAATATTAGTATAAGATGAAGGTCTTTGTGTACAGTTTAATATTAGTACATGATGAAGGCCTTTGTGTACAGTTTAGTATTAGTTACTTCAAGCATGGTTTGGGCCACTTTATCCATTAATAATAGGACGTAATTGCATACTTTACTTACCAAAGACAGTGTAATTACAACCCTAGATGATATCTCTCTTACCATGAATCAGTATTATTTGCAGAAAGTATTGTCTCTAATACTTGGAGACTGTCTGCCATTATGAAAGAATCAGATGTTGTGGAAGAAATATTCTTGTCTTTTCCTCTTGAGGAAAACAGAAATATACATCCATCACTATCCATGCATTCTAGATGGAATTGGCTGATTTAATATCTTTCTGTTGGGTAAATTTGTGTCCAAGGCAATTACTTCTGATGGAACGATATTGTAATGACAGTCTCCGAGGTGCAGTACTCCAATCAGACAGGTACTGAAACCAAATTTGCAACATGCCACTAACTGAAACTGACGTTTCTCTCAGTGCAAAAGTCATCATTCATCAATGTGTAGGCCTCTAAGGTGTCACTAAACTTCATCCATAAGTCTTGGACATATGCAGTATCACCGTTCCTCGCTGCAACTTTAAAACGCAGTGGACCCAGTTACTTGATTTCAGTGTTTGTTTATCTGATCAAACCCATTTTGCCTGAAAATTACTGCATAAATAAATAAATAATGCAATATATGTTTGACAATGAACTTCAATTATTTGCTTATTTTATTAGAATGAGGCAGCTGTACATATAAAGCAATGTTTCATTACTAAAAAGTCACCAGTTCCTTTAGACCTTAGCTTTCTCTTACTTGTGTTTTATTCAAATACATGCAATGCAATCATTTTATTTGGCCTATTACCTTCTTTTACTTTATGATGCGTCTCTGTATATCTGTCAAGTCTCTGTATATCCGTCAAGTCTTTGTATATCTGTCAAGTCGCTGTATATCCGTCAAGTCTCTGTATATCTGTCAAGTCTGCATATCCGTCAAGTCTCTGTATATCTGTCAAGTCTCTGTAAATCTGTCAAGTCTGTAGTTCCGTCGTCATTCACTTTGTAGTCAATAGTGCTAGTCTATAAAAGACCGGTCTACTAATAATTAGTGCAGATTGTCACCTTTGCAGGAGACAATTAAGTGTCATGAGAAAAATTCCAAAATGCTTCTAAACAAGATAAATATTTACTCCTCTCCACCCCGATCCCAATCGTACATGACAAGGTGGAGCCCTCTCAACGCCTGCCTTCTCATTGTCTGATAGGCTGGTCTATATCCATGACACCGACTATTTTATTAGCAGCTAGAGCTGGAATCAGTGACCCTTCATTCCCTGGCTCCCTATGACGCCGTTTAGAGCTGAGATTCAATTATGGTGAAAGACCCGATGTATTAATGCTGGTCTAATTTATGAATTATACATATGTTCAATCACACACAGAAGCTAATAACTGAAACGTGTTTTGGTTTGGTTTTATTGCACATCAACAATTGGAAGTTATTTGTTCATGAGGCAATTAAAATATTGTGCCTTACACATGGACACACCACGGTAGCCTACAAGGGCTGATCTGATGTTAGGAATTGAACCTGCTTCCTGCAGGTCGCTAATACGGCACGCTAACCACTGGGCCAACTCGGCTGGAACTGTAATACTTAAATTCGAGCAGAGAGGTGCTCTGGCAGTACAAGGGCAGGGTGATTGATGGGCTGTCATATCCTGACAGCCTCTCAGATAAGGGCACTGTGATTGGTGGGTTGTCATATCCTGTCATATCCTATCAACCTATCAGATAAGACCAGTGTCACTTACGGGCTTACATATCCTGCCAGCCTATCAGACAAGGGTAGTGTCACTGAAGGGCTGTCATATCCTGTCAACCTATATGAGACAAGGGCAGTATTACTGAGGGGCTATCATATTCTGTCAACCTATCAGACAAGGCAGTGTCACTGAGGGGCTGTCATATCCTGTCAACCTATCAGACAAGAGCAGTGTCACTGAGAGGCTTATGTATCCAGTCAGCTTAACAGACAAGGGGTGTGAACCAAATCATAATCAGAGTAACCTTGAGAAGTCAGAATCGTGGAAGATAAACGATTAACTTGATACAAGATGATACTTTGTGTCATGTTTTGCCTCAACCTTTGATAATCAATTATATAAGGTTATAATCTTATATACACATATTTCATTTTATGCGCATATTTTATCTTTGACCAGATGACAATAAAGCCTTGCATAAAGGTCACATGTGTTAAGTACTCAGCTGAGCAGTGAAGGGAGACAATATACGGACAATAGGAATTAGCATTACAAGACACTCACCCACCCCGGGACGATATACGAACAATGAATATACGGACAAAAGGTTGAGACTGTATACGGACAAGGGAAATTGAACATAGGGAATATATTGGGACTGTATACGGACAATAGAAATCGAACAGGGGTGACGTCACGTTACTGGACATTGGCAACAATGTTGCAAGTGGCTGACCTCAATCGGGCGGAACAGTGTGGCAAGGAGCTGACCTGAACAGGCTTTACGCTTGGGACAAATAGAGACTAGAGACGTGGTTAGAGACAGGGTTAGAGACATAGACATATTACACAAACATAGATTTATGGACATGAATCTATCACACAAAAAATCGACTACAAATCTATTAGGTTAGAGAAATTAGATATCTTTTCGAGGCAATGGAATGGCCCTGTAAAGGACCACGGTTTCTTCTTCTTCTTCTTTTCTAATTTCTTTCTTCTCTTCTTCTCCTCCACCAACTTCTCATCTTCTCCATCACATTTTCTGTCTTCTTCTTCTTCTTCTTCTTCTTCTTCTTCTTCTTCTTCTCTTCCTCCTTAGTTTTCCTTTTCTCATTCTCCTCTTCTTTTCCATCTTTTCATTCCATTTTCTCATTTTGCTCTTTTTCCTCTTTGTCCTCCTTCTCCTCCTTTTCCTGTTTTATCAGGTCTTTCAATATTTCTTTCCCTTTCTTCAAATTATTTATCTCCATTTTCAATCTGTGTGGGCTATAAGCTCTATACTCTATTCTGATTAGCATTTCTTCCACCATCCCTATGATATCCACCACCTCTTGCAATTTCACCATCTTGTCCATATTGTTTGAAGACATTTTTTTTTATTCCGTGTTGAATTCCGCGAATGACGAAAGCTCAAATTATGTCTCAAGCACGGAGGTGAAGGAAAACATCCCCTCTCACCAACTACCCATATCACCTACCAAACAATCCACAGAGATAGTAGTTCTAACCTAAAATAATTTTTTTTACAAGCCACCACACTAACGTACGCGTGCACACACACACAAACACACAAACACTAACTTTTTTGTTTTAGGGATAAGTGTTTTTTGTTAAGGAAAAAACAAACACATATATACACACACAAACGTACGCGCGCACACACACATACACACACAAACGTACGCGCACACACATACACATACACACACAAACGTACGCGCGCACACATACACACACAAACACACACACAAACGTACTCACGCACACATACACACACATAAACGTACGCGCGCGCACATACACACACAAACAAAAACACACACAAAATTATATGATTGGCAATTTGATCAGTCTTTCTTTTCTAGAGATCTGGTTAACCCTGAGAAGGGCTGTTTTTTCTAACTCCAAATGTTCCTGGTTAATTGTGACACCTCCCAGGCCGGACACCACACACGCATCGCCGACTACAGTCATTCTCCCAATTAATGTATGTGGTTGGGAGCGCAGATGGTTGATGAGTGGCCTCATCATCCCAGTTTTCACTTTGAGGGATAATGAATACTTGTCCCCTCTGTCTTTTCCTATGCCAGACCCGGGGATGATGTGGTCTCTGCGGGTCCCACTCTTGCCGCTGTCTCTCCAACTCTTCGTCCCAGTTTTCCATCAGGGGGGCTGTGTCTCTTGGTACTGGTGGTAGTGGCTGTGGCTCTGGCTGTCGTGGTGGCGGTGGTGGTGGTAGTAATGGTGGTGTTGGTGTCCTGACTTTAAGCTTCATCTCATACAGAGGCCTAATCATGAGGTGAGGCAGGATCCTTTCTTTCTTCTTTTCCTTCTCCTCTTCTCACTTTTTCTTCTCCTTCTCTTCTTCCAGCTGGGCTGCTTCAGCTATCGCCTTCATGGCAGCTCGTCCAGCAGACGCCTGGCATACTCCAGGTGCATTTGGAGTTCAAGAAGTTTGGCTAGTCTACTCATGTTGATACGTCAACGACGAACGCTCCACTTTATATCCCCGAAGCAAATACGTGAAGGAACACATCCCCTTACACAAAACTAACAATATCCACACTACGATCAAAAACATGGAACGCGCGGACCCAAAGAAACACTCACATTCACTTTTTTACCTTCAAACACACTTTATTACCGCTCATACATAAAATAACAGATAGACTATCTTACAAGTCAGGGAAACGAAATGTTTATAGGCACACTACTATCCCATCACTTACAAACACACACACACACACGCACACATACACACATACTATCTTACAAGCCAGAGAAAACTAAACAAGCAAAAGTGACCAGGTGGCTGTATTGTAAGAAAAGAGGCTTTAGTGCTAGGACGCACAATTTCTGAAAAGAACAGCATTAAGGTACGCAATTTTAATTTTCATGTAATTTTATATTTTATTTGTCTTGTTTATGCAAATGTGTTTGATGTGACTAGGATTCATACTATGTATCGTTTATTCGATTTCATGGAAATCTGTTGATATGCTAGAGTCATTTATGCAGTTTATTTCTTAATTTTACAGTTACTTGTTAATTGATAGAATTGACTGATTGCATGCGATCCAAATTTTCAGATGTGTAGGATTTCATAGGGTTATATGAATTAATTTCCTTTGTCTGTTAGGTCGATACTGATTATCGTGAGTTAACGATAATTGCATATTAATATATGATTTTGTAATTCTTAAAGAATCTTGTAGGTTAGGGATTGCTACCAGCTAGAAGTTAGTGACTCTTATGCAATAGTAATCGAGCATGTATCTTATTGAGTGGAACTGACTAGACTGGATGTCTATGGAGTCATGTGGTTGCGTATGCAGAGAGATGCGGGAATGTTAGATACACCGCTCACATGTTAATTTATGGTCAGTCGCTGGAAGCGAGAGTGATGATCTATCGAATTAGGTCAGACTTGGATGTATATTACAGGGGCGTTTGTAATTAGAGATAACGACTGTACCTTACTCGAAATGCAGTCTAAATTTGTAAGGACCATTAATCGTTAAGGTCGCATTATGTCAGAATTTATTAAGTGTTTGTATAGCTAGTTTATGCTTTCTGAGTAACGAAAGTGAGGGAATTTTATATACGCATAGAATATGTTACATATAGAGATTTAGTGGTAATCTTGTCATTCAAGGAAACAGCTCCCAGGAACAGACGGGGACAGTCCCAAGACGGAAGTCCGGAAAGAGATGAAGCGTTCAGAATAGGAAGATCAAGGAAGATCAACGTATACACGTAGGGGGAAAGACGCGTGATACACGGAGACGAAGACAGAAAGCGACGCTAGGTGATGCAAATCAGGCGTGGACATTGTGCTCTTTTCACCACTGTTACCATGATGAACGAATCCAAAATACAACACTGCTATTGAGATGCTGTTAACGTAAATTTGTTTGAATTGAAGCTGACACTATTAGTTTTTTTTTTTTTTTTTTTTTTTTTTTTTTTTTTTTTTTTTTTTTTTTTTTTTTTTTTTTTTTGTTTGTTATCGATTAAATTGTGTTTTGTTTTTCTTGTATTGTATTATTTCTTCTCAATAGTCTTGCTCAGTTCTCTGTTGATGTTCTATCTATCCACTTACACCGCGCAATAAAATCGAGGGAGGTCATCCTCTAGATAACGACAGCCAAATCTAATTAACCATCCCTCTTTACCAAGAGCGACAACGTTACACTCTGGAATTCGTTTTAGTATGGACACTATATAAGTAGAAATCAGTAGCAACCAGTGTCTTCCGTCCCTTGGTCAGCTGATCAATGTCTGACCATTGGACCCTTTCAAACGAATTAGTCCTCTTACAGCAATCAGGCACCAGTGGTTAAACCATTGGTAACGTAACTGACTCAATTGTTCTTTGCGTTTGACTTTTATTTTGACAAACTCTCGGCAAATGTGTTCTCTCAACTCCACATGCAAACCACAAATGTTCTTTTGTAAAGTATCCATCAAGAGATTACTGAGGTCGTCCCACTAAAGGTAGGTAGTGACAGTGCGGAGACCATCGAGCATGTTCCAGGTAAGCCGAGTCTTTCTGTTCCCGCTGGTGAAGTGACACACCACACTGAAGCACTTGACCTTGTTAGAAATCAGGCTCTGGCTAATTCTTCGGGGGTACGTCCTCCCAGATATTTAAGCCACTTTGCTTGGAAGGTTTGGAAACGACTTTCAAAGTTGCAGTATTCAGACAAACGCATAGGGAACGAATATTCTTCTTTCACAGGCTCATTTCGATGAGGGTACGGTGAAATCCGCAGTAGTTTGCTCAGGCATGGATGACATCCGTAGGGTGGTATCAGCTTGGTTTCACGTGGAGGATGACATTGACAATGAAAACCAGTAAAGAGTCCACGACAACGAGTGGCATCGCTTTCGCATCCGTCAGGTTTGACACGCACAGGATTATTTTCCATTGTAGGTGTAGTAGTAGTAGTCGTAACAAAGTTCCCATGATGTGGTACTGAATCGCTGAGGTCACGGCGTACGACATCCTCGCCATCGCAAGGCACAGCATCGCACTCCACTTGAGAGTCACCGAACTTGAACTGTGTCTGTTTAACTGGATTCATCTTTCTCGCTTGTCAATGGTAGTCACAATGAACTATCGGTCTTGGATGTTTTCCCTTTTTATATTGTTACGAATCGGCTCGTTTAAAGTAACACAAAGAAAAGAGCGAAGACAACAAGCTTTGTAAGTTTTAACAAAAATAATTTCTTTCCCTAGAAAACACGGTGAAAAGGTGAAAATATGAAATAGGACTTACAATTTGCGAAGAAAATCCAAACATTTGTCCTAGAATTGTGAAAACATATACGTCCTATCAATAACAGTTCTAACTGAATCTACTCTGAATCTCAATTCCGTTCCAAGATGGTGGATGATGACGTCAGACGAAGATTTTACACAAATGTCCAGAATTTTCACTTTGAATCACAATTTGTACTGTTCTGTTCCAATTTAGAATCAATTTCACTAAATGTCTTTGTCCAAAGCCAATTGTGTATAGTTCTCCAGGGAAAATAATTATTATTTAAAAAGTAGATGATCTATAGCTGTCATCTATAACAATACACATCTCGCTCTACAGACGTACAAATGAACAACTCTTTCCAGCACCAGAAAAAGAATACCTTCTTCTCAAGGTATATGAACGACTCTACAAGGTGTTAAAATATGATTTTGACTGACTATTTCACAGATACCTGAGTATTTAAACTAAACGAAAACGTCATTTCATGCACACGCACGAAGAACGCATGGTGATTTCAAATTCTCACCATCGCATTACACGATATAATCATACATGATTGGCAAATGACCTTGGCCACAACCAATCATTTACCTAGTTTGTTTATCAAGCCAGCAATCTAAAAAAAAATGCTTACGAAATCCTGAGAGTCATATTTACGTTCTAAATAAACAAGACGTTTCTTTCAAAATACCAGACCCTGTGAACATAATCATCACAACAAAAATTATAATAATGAAATAAAAAAGAATTCAAATTTTAACACACAAGTACTTAAACTACATGGTCGTAACAATATGCTGACCAATATCAGCGTGTCCATACGGCAAAGTGAAGTGATTGGGAAGTCGCACTCGCTTCTGGTACACGATTTGATGCAGTTTTCCAAGAGCCGACTGACAATTTGGTGTGTGGGTAAACGTTCAATCTTGCGAGGTTGATAGGTGGTCACTTTAAAATGTTGATCCATTCCAGATTGCAAGGCTTCGTCCAATGCCCCAAATTTCACCACTTGACTGGTGCGATAATTGAGAGTCAATCCTTTCACTTTACGCTCGGTGTGCACTTCACATTGTGGGTTACGGTATTCCTAGCCGTACTTTTTAGGACCGCCACTAGCAAAACTTAGAATCTTGTCGTCGGGGTGCTCGTCCCTCCAGGCTCCTAAACGGTCTCCTTCGATGTCAGGGTGACGCTGATCACGGCGATCAATGTAAATGCAACTGTCTGTATCAAAATACAGCACACGATCTCCTAACTGGTGTAAAGCTACGTACAATTTTAAGCCAGCATGGGCTGTCACGTAAGCCGCAATAATGACATTTCCAAATTCGTCGGCCTGTACATAGTCCAATTCTTCTTCGTAACTGACTAGGATCAAGTCTTCACGAAGGACGTCCACGTGTTTCATATATTTGGTTTTGTCGTGAATCATCTGGAAGTAACAGGAAGGTTCTGTCAAATACTCCGTCTTTGGTAAACACGGACGTTCTGCCATTTTACCCCCCGAAACAATTTAACATCACTTTGGCAAACGATCGCCTTCCTTCGTTTTTCTCCATGTGGTCTAAAGTGATGCCTTCCTACTCAAAGTATTTCTTTTTGAATTTCTCTTGATCTTCGGGAGTGTGGCACCAGGAAGAATAGCCACTAACTTCTTGTTTCAGTTTCAAAAAGGCATCCACGTAGTCTGCGAAAATGCCTTTCTGAGTCTCATCGCACTTGTGGTATTTTTCTGTCTTGGGAAAGTGGTAAATTTCGTACACTTCTAACAGTTGGTATCACAGGTCCAGAGCTTTAAACAATTCCACGCTGACCCACGTTCCTGTCAAGACGAGTTCTTCCTGGGTGTGCTGACAAGGTTGGTCATGGTTGCACGTTTCTGCACAAATACGGTACAAGGGAAACATCAGTTTTCCTTGGCAATGGTGAGGTAAAACGGGATGATACAAGCCCGTGGGAGGCAAAACTTTGCACTTCATTAATCCTTCGTATTGTCGAATGTTGTCGAGGTTGATGTGTTCCGTCAGCAATTGTGAGTGCCCTGCAGGAAAGTGACAATATTTGCACACGTAAGGATACAGCGAACACACGTGCAAGTATTTGATTTCTTCTCCTCATCGTCGGCGTGGTACAGCAAACAGGTGGCATTCGTCCTTCCTCCGTAGAAACTGTCCCTCGGGTTCAGAGGATCCACCAACTTGTAGCTTTCCACGACGCGTTTAAATTCGGGATCGGTTTTCAAACGGTGATCGTACTCTTGTTCCCACATTTCCACCATTTGGTATCCTTGCTGTTCTAACTTCAAGCGTCGCTGACAAGTGGCCTGGTACAAGTCTTCCATGGTACGTTGTAAAAACTATTTTGTAGCGTACCGTTGAGGGTAACAGATCAGACATCCGTGAAATAAGCACCCGTTAAACTCGTACACGATCTTGGGGTTTTCTAAGTCCCAGCCATCCACAGAACAATTTCCAATGGTCTTTTCGCCACCTTCATTTTGGGCGTGTTGGATCCATTTGTCTTCCTTGTCACACAAATAATGTAGCCAGCGTAGAGCTTTGACCGAGTAGTGACGTTTGACAAAATTCGTCGTTTGAGGGCGCATGACACCCAGGGTTTTATCCGGCATAAATCACTAAGGAACACGCTTTGGCAACGGTGCAGGCTTTTTTCAAGGGGTTGATCCCTTCGTGCTCCGTGAATAATTCTCGAAATTTTCCACAGCATCGACGTAAAATGTCTACGTCGGAACGACAATACTTTAACATTTCTTCCTGAAAGTCGAAGGGGTCCGAGGCGTGAGTGTGGTGCCAAGCGTAGAAAGCTTCTCGTTGTTCGGTGCGCATGTTGTCTGGGTCGTAGTACTGAGCATCAGGCAAGTGTGGAAGGACAGCGTGTTGATTGGCTTCGGTATTGAAAAAGTGCGGAAAATAGCCTTTGGCCAATTCTGTCATTCCAAATGTTTTAGGCATTCGAATCAAGGGCATGGCCATGTAACTCATCGAATCTTTAAACTGCACTTGTCCCACTTGCATGGAAATGATTTGGGCTCCGTTCAAAGTCACTTTAGGATGTTTTGTGCTTTGTTCCGTATAATATTTCAGTAGAAACTGTCCAGCATATCCCGAGAAATTGTGAGCCATCACCGTGGCATAACGATGACAATCTCCGTAACGTTCGACGTCCTCTTGGCTCCACGTCTCGTCGATTGGGCAAAATCGGCAGGCGTGTTAGGCCCTCGAAAGATTTTTTCACATCCTCCAGGAATCTTGCAAAAGTCCTGGCAATGGCAAAAGATCGGTTCTTGGATGCACTTCTTGCACTCTGGATGATCCACGCAGAAATTAGGAATATGCATGCCGGTCTCTTGCATGCATTCGAAATCGAAAAAGATGAAATTCCCTTTCTTGTGGTAATCTTCCTCTTCCTCCTCCTTCTGTTGGGGTTGATATTTTTGAATGTAGCATTCGTGTTCCAAGTCCACGATTTGGTGACAAATGTGACACCGTTTCTTTCCTGGACAAATATGTGCCTTGGCATTATTGCTACGTATAACTTGTCCACAAGTAGGGCACAATCTCAGGAGTTGGCAAGCACTTTTCCGCTGTGAACCTTGCGTCTTCAGATGTTGTTGGCAACACATAGGGCTGACAAAAGTGCGTTGAAAAGCAGGGCAATGCATTCGTTGTTGTCCTTCGTCAAGACAGGGTTTAGAGGCTAGACATCCCTCACATTTTGATCCACAATGCTTGTGTTGCTCTCGGTTGTTATAGCCATAGTCACATTTCTCACAACAATAACCGTGTGCCAGGAATGCATTGATACTGGTAATGGCATCGAAATGTACATCGTGATGATAGACGTGAACGTAATTTTCGTCTTTGAAATTTTTGCCTCGAAACAACAGAGGTCCACGCACTTATTGTGGGTGTACTTTCAATGTGTAGCGTGGAGCCAAAACGTCCTGCAGTCTTTGCATTTCAAGAATGCCAAAGGCAGTTTCTTTAGATAGGCCAGCTTGCTGTAACAGGAATTCTGCTTCTTTTCGTTGTTCGGCTCGGTTCGATTTTTGAATAGTTTGCCATGCTCTTTTCCATTCTGTCGTGTCGTTCTTGTCGGGATACGTTCGTCCCACCATGATGGCCCTGGCTAAACACATCTTGTCTTGAGTGTTGTTAATTTGGACGAGGCTACGCTTGATGCTGCGAAGGTCGTTCACCAATAACACATTTCTGCGTTGTCCAGTCCGTTTGTGAAGAGAAACGTGGGTCATGTACAGCGTAGCTTTTCCATCGGTGATGTGAAACTTGTTGTTGGATTGCTGTACTGGTTGAATCTTGTCGATGACCTTGGAAGGTGTCAATTCCTCTGGGCTGTTAAATTCGATCCAAACAGGTGACTTCAAACTGTCGTGATAAATGGAAAGTCGAAAGCGATTGTCTTCTTTGGCTCGACACTGCCGTTTCGTTGTGGTTAACAAAGAACCCCACACATCGGTGATGAACCCCTGTTTTCTCCAGCGGTACGTCTGAACTGAAATCTTTAAATTTCACCGTGTACGTGTAGGCTGTGGTTCTAAATTTTTATATAGGAACGTTTATCCGTCTCTTGAATGTGGTAGTACTTTTCAGGGGTTACTGGTGGTGGACTTTGGTTTGACTTTGACTCTCTGGGTCTGGATTCTGGCTCATTCATGTTATCTTCAAAATCGGTAGCATGGATTTGAGCCAAGACTTCATCTACAGTGCGAGGCGATAGGTCACGTTTCTGCCTCCTTTTTATCCTTTCTCTACGAAATGGTGCGAACGTTTCATCTTTATTGGAAAAAGTCAAACTACATTTTAAACGTCATGGTCCCCTACATATCAATGTAAGGTCAGTGTCTTCCCTATATAAAGGGCCAGCGTCTTCCCTATATAAAGTATTCATTTCACTCTCAGTCCTACCAGAAAGATGGAAGAGCCAACACAGATCGAACTTCTAATCAGAGCTTTGCGAGGTGTCATAAAAAAACGAACATAGGAACGGGAAGTAATGAACTTTAACTTCCTCATCCCTTTGCCACGGCCAAGACTTACTTCTGGATCTGCTACTGTCGATGATTTGGTAGAAATCACTAGTGTTGGAATCTCAGGCGTAGTGGGAGTGTTAATGGGGTTGGAGTGTTTGGCCCGGGAAAGTCTTTTTGTATTTGGTCGTATTAAAGAAGTCTGGTGCATTTCTTTGAGACTCCTTGACTCTGCCAAAATGTCTAAGAGTACCGTCACCGTTTGACTTTCACTGTCCGCCTTCTCTTTTAGACCTAAGTTCTTCTCTGCTTCTTCATCTTCTTCCTGTCGTTTTCTTGCTTCTTCTTCTTCTCGCTGTTGCTGTTGAATGAGAAAGGCTTGTTCTGCTTCTTTCTGCTTTTGGAAAACTTTCCCCAATTTTTCTTTCTGCCTTTGTTTAAAATCCTCGACGTACGGTAAGAAAGAAGAAAGCGGAGAAGGCTGGTACCGGAACAAATTCTTGTGAAGAGAGAAAATCCGCTAAATCCCAATTAAAATCGTTCTCTTCTGGAAGTAGGACTGTGGTTGTTTTAGTTACCGCCGCTATGCTACCACTCCTCGTCTCCACAGCCGGTCCACCCCAATTCATCGTCTTCGTAGTTTCCGTCATGTTCTAACTCTGTCGCATTGATTCACTGTGCACAGACGCTAGAGCACCTAAATAGGGAATGTGACGTCACAGGTAGCTGTCTTCGGATTGGAAGACAAATACCGCACTGTGACTGAATTTTGTAACGAGTGTTAAGATTGGCGAAAGAACTCAATCCGTTTCGATCCGCTCATCTACTATAAATAACCACGATTCACCTCATTCCATTCACCTTTTCTCGTCACAAGATGTGGACTAACGTAGATTCGTCTATCCTCCTATCAACCCGGACTATCCCATATATGTCAGATCATCATGGGCTATCACCAAGATGACAGAGGCAGCCCCTTGGAAACGAAGGATTTGTGTGGAAGACAAGGCTGTTTGAAGAGAGTCTTAATCTATGGTCCAGAGGTCAGACGAAGTTTGAGGAAGAGAAGAAGATCCGTGCGATGCCCTATATGTTAACTGAATGGTGTTAACAAAAAAGCCAAAGGCCCTTTTCAGGGCTACTCCATTGTCTCGAAAAGATGCCTATTCTCTCTTGCCTAAAAATATTTTAGTCGATTTTTTGTGTGATAGATTTATGTCCATAAATCTATGTTTGTATAATATGTCTATATCTCTATGTCTCTAACCCTGTCTCTATGTCTACGTTTCTATTTGTCCCTAGAGTGACGCGTATTCAGGTTAGACCTTTGCCACATTGTTCCACCTGATTGAGGTCAGCCATTTGCAACATTGTTGCCATTGTCCACTACCGTGACATCACCCCTATTTAATTCCTATTGTCCGTATACAGTCCCAATACATTCCCTATGTTCAATTTCCCTTGTCCGTATACAATCCCAACCTTTTGTCCGTATATTCCTTGTCCGTATAAATCTTGTCCGTATATCGTCCCAGGGGGGTCATGTAATGCTAATTCCCATTATTCGTATATCGTCCCCCTTCACTACTCAGCTCTTTTAAACTGCAATTTTTAAAAGTTTCATTGCCAACTTATTGAAGAAGAAATCTTTATTACACAAACACATATCTTCAGATGCCATTTTTCTCGCTTCCTAGAGATGGCTTCCGGATGCTTGTTCGACTGGCGTAAACAAGATCGCACTGGATACTTTGCAATGACGGCTTCCATAAAGTGCATGTATGATGCTACATATGTGTAGCCTATATACGAGACAATTTTAATAAAAGGAGGGTGGTTCGGATCTGATGCTTTCTACTACGTGCATAATGTACACAAGGTAGCAACACCTTCCCAATTTCTATAATCACTTCAATAGTTCTTCACAGTAATAAAAAGTACATATCAACTACAACATATTTACATACTAAAAAGTATGTAGCTTGAAGCTAAGTATCCCGCAAACAAGTATTTTCTCACTGATCGACCTGGATACAAGTACAGCTTCTTGAGTCTAATATTTCTAGTTGAAAAAGCTGTTGTAGTAGTTATTATTATTTAACATTCATATTCCCATTGTTGCTTTGAAGGGTAAATAAATTCTAGATCAAAGTTCAATCGAGGACACTTTCATTACTTTTATCTGTCTGGATTAATCTTATTGATAAAAAAAAGAAAAGGATATATACGGCCTGTTGACATTTGTATCATTGTACATACTATCTGCATTATACAATTTAGACGCTGCATATTGCTGTTATCGTAGCCGTTTCAATCATTGTTCTTTGAACGCTAAAATATGCTTAAACATTATTTAAAGTTGATACTCACGTTTGAGTGTAAACATTACTTTTAACACTCTTTTTTAAGGTGCGGAGAATTTTAATTGGTGTTTTGCTGTTTGAAAGTTCAAAATCACGATACAGCATTTTGACTTAGACTCTCATTTTTTTGTTTAGAAAAATAAGAAAAGAATCCTTTATTAGACGTCAGTGTAGGACAGGAAACGTCCACCCACGGGATCAAAAGTTTGAGTCAGACATGAGGTGTGCCTCGTGTCCTATGCTCTCTTTTCCAGGTAATTTCCACCACCGATGGGTATCAAGGACTCGTCATCTAGACCAGAAACTTTAAAATTAGCATACAGTTTCAAGGTTTATTAGACACTGAAAAGCAATCTGTTACATGTACGGGTCATGATATACACGAGGTGTTGTTGAAAGAAGCGTAGTGACAGTGGTGTAAATTTAGCACTCAGGTAATGGTACATCTACCAATTTGTGGTTTAATTGGATCAACAGTACACACTCTATAATCTACAGGGTTAGTCTATAGAAAGCTTCTTGTACTAGGATTCAAAAAGATGTTCGAAATGCTCTACCATATTTAAAGAATTAATGTTCATTATTTACCGAGAACCCTATCCAACTATGAACTAAGTAAATACTCTACTGGAAATCGTTCCTTAAATAACTTGACATGGTCCAATATTAAACTGGACAATTATTGCATGTATTTGTAATAATATGAAAAGAAAGGCCATAGATTACGTTGTCGCCAAGCGAGACAGGAAAGAACTGGCTTGCCATTTTCCTCATATTCTCCTCAGTAGGAGATAATTGGGAAGCCATTTACCTCACAGACTGCTTAGTTGGAGATAATTTCGGTGCTATTTACCTCATATGCTCCTTAGTATGAGAGAATTGCGTTGTCATTTACCTCATATCCTCCTCAGTAGGAGATAATTGGGAGGCCATTTACCTCACAGCCTCCTTAGTTGGAGATAATTTCGGTGCTATTTACCTCATATGCTCCTTAGTATGAGAGAATTGCGTTGTCATTTACCTCGTATCCTCCTCAGTAGGAGATAATTGGGAGGCCATTTACGTCATATCCTCTCAGTAGGAGAGAACTGGGATGCCGGCTTAGTTAGATCGGCAAAGTAGAAGAAATGATCGCATATAGCATAGCCATTTGTTGCACATCTACATGTTTTCAACGTTGATTATGTCAAGCATGCCGAACTACTTAACCTTAAAGCGATCCTACACAAGACCCTTGTGTCCTGATCTAGCCATGTCAAATTTCTTAAACTTTCTTAATCGAAATGAAATCCATAGAACCAATTTTCCCATTTTAAAGAAAAAGGAAAATATATAATTTCGCAATTTATTAAAAACTTCACATGTATGATATAACTTGCTCCCGTCCCTTTGCTTGCAGTTACTACACAGCATACACGTAGTACAGTTACTGCACAACATCTAATTATTGCATCACTGTTCATAAGTCTGTTACGACATCATTCAGAAAGCTATATTACATTACTACACAACATACAAGTATTACCGCACCATTCATAAAGTTAATATAACATTAATGCACAACACACAAATATTACAGCACCATTCATAACGTTATATTACATTACTACGTGGCATACATGAGTTACAGCATCACTCATAACATTAGCTTACATTACTACGCAGCATACATGTGCTATAACACCACTCATGACGTCAGATTATATTACTACACGGCACACAATTATTACAGCACCGTTCATAAGGTTATAGTACATTACTACACAACATACAAATAGTACATAACTATTCATAGCGTTATATTACATTACTATACAACATACAAGTATTACAGCACCATTCATGACGTTATATTTCATTAGTACACAACATACAAGTATTACAGAACCATTCATAATGTTATATTAAAGTACTATACAACATGCAAGTATTACACCACCATTCATAGCGCTATACACTACATTAATACACAAAAAAATGCACAAGTATACAGCACCATTCATAACGTTATATTACATTACTACACAACATACAAGTATTAGTCATAACGTTATACTACGTTAATACACAATGTACAAATATTATGACACAATTCATTACATTATGTTACATTACTATACAGTATACACGTGTTACAGCACCATTTATAACGTTTTATTATATTACATGCAACATACAAGTATGACATCACCATTTATAACGTTATATTACATTACTACACAACATACAAGTATTACAGCGCCATTCATAACATCATATAACGTTAGTACACAACATACAACATCATTCGTACGGTTATATTACATTACTGTACAATATACAGGTATTACAGCATCATTCATAACATTACCTTATATTGCTGCACAATATGCAAGTATTACAGCACCATTCATGACGTTATATTACATTTCTACATTATATACAAGTATTACAGCAAGGTTATATTACATTACTACACAATATACGATATACAAGTATTACAGAAGCATTCATAACGTTATATTACAAACTTATATAACATGGAAGTATTACAACACCATTGATAACGTTATACTACTTTACTACACAGCATACGCATCTTACAGCACCACTCATAACGATATATTACATTACTACACAATATACAAGTATTACAGAACCATTCATAACGATATATTACATTACTACACAGCATACAAGCGCCTGGCTTAAGACACGATATATTTGACATAAACCTGTATGACATTCAATTTCTGTTTTAACAAAAGTAAGTGACTCTTCCGCAGGGCCGTGAACAGAATTTGTGGGCCCTAAGGAAAATTTTCCAGTAGGTTCCTACAAATTACAAATTTGTGCCTCCGGTGGACCCCCTGACCGTTATGGGCCACCTGAATATTGTCCTAGTTGTCCAACCCTTTCCACGTCCTTGCTCTTTGGTGGTTTTCTATCGTCAAGTGCTCAAATTATAATTTTTATGGATTTATTTAATTATTAGAATTAAATTAAAATATTCGTTTTCAATAAGACTTTCAGAATTTGATTGCATCATACCTCTAATGGTAGGAAGAAAAGCTGAACATATGACTCTCACTTCTCTTGTTGTCCTCTAGTCTTTCTAGGCAAGGACTATTCTTTCTGCAAAGTTTATATAAAGTGGATACAGAATACGTGGCTTGTTAGATTGTGATGGTAATTTTACAACTGTAGTTATAATTTCAACCGTCTGACTGCCGAATCCAAAAGAAATTCCATCTGTCCCTCAACAGATGAATGTGATAAGAACTAGGACAGTTCAATTCTAGCTAGGATACAGATACCCTGCATCATTGATTGTTATGGCTTCCGTATCACTGTTTAAAACAGGGTTGATGAAACTCGCCGAAGGAAACTTCTGGCATCGCTCGTAAACAAAAATCATAATGCCACTCCTTTGAACTGTAGGATTTAACTAACTTGACATAAACCTGCTACTATGCAAGCACATACTAAAAGCATCCTACTCTTGGAAGACCTCAGCCCATTCCGAAAGACAGTCTACGTATGAAACGAGAAGTGAAAGAAGTTTGTATAATTGTACCTTTAAAATGCTTTGAATGTTGTTAATGTGTTACGCTACAAATAAAGACAAGAAACAGACGAAACGTCGATGCTTATCCTACCGGAAAGAGAGGGTATAGATGTTTGGATAACGAAATCGACACTTCTTGTGGTTATCGGAAGGACTAATACTAATATATGGTTACTAGCATTGGCTTGTATACGGTACTCAGTCGAAGCCATGTTTCTTCTCGTCCAAGATGAAGCGAAGGCGCAGAACTGGGAACCTTTGCCGAAAATCGTTGAAGTTGCGCCACAGAATCCGGTGCATACAGAGCTGTACAAAGTTTGACTTCTCATCATCCAGCTATTGTTTTCAACCACTTTCAGATACAGCAGAAGCTTGCTTTCATGCTGGGACATTGTGATTTGTGCTTTTTGTATGGTATTAGCCTTCTTAGATAATGGCAGCATGCCAAATTGATAAATTATGGTTTTCAACCGTCAGGTTTTTAACGAAGGAAAACTATTTGTCATGGTGTCAGCCTATAATGAATAGTAACTAACGAAGATCCAAATAAGTTGGCAGGTTAAGGGGAAGTTTGATAGACGTTTAAATAAACCATTCACGTAGGCATTATGTGACTTCAAATAGATAACTCTACATCAAATATAATAATGCCCTAAAAGAAGTACTTTCCTGGGTTGTTAATTTTGGTAGCAAAGCTAAATGATACGTAAGTTCAATAGTCTTCCATCACGATTAATTAGACTGTTTTTTGAATCAAGGGATCTCACTAAACTTCAAAAATTCTGGTGTCTTCCAAAATGGATCACTTCTATTTAGAGATTATGGGATTGCGGAATAGATGCAACATTTACGTACCTCAGACGCTGATAAGCCTGACAACTTGCAAATCTATCACCTCAAAGACTGATGATTTGAGAACGGAAGTGTTCCAGTAAACATGCGCAAAATTTACGTTTTGCAAAAACACATCTAAAAAACTTTTTTAAAGACTCTTACTTAGTTTAACATACAATCAAGACCTAGACTGACTTGACCAAGTAATAAAAATAAGCAAAGTAAAGGAGGCACGTGTTTGGAACTATGTCGTTATTCTTAATATACATAGGTCTCCGCCAAGCTGGTCGATGTAGGATAGTATTTAAAATAATGGATAGTAAATCGCCAGATGGCAGATGCGCATAATTAGCGGCGATGGACAAGAGTGGGAATCTCACTTTTAAAAGTCAGCAACAGGTTCTTCTGATACGAAATTTAAAAAAATGGATTCATTTTATGTCAATGTTGTTTGTGTACCTCGAATACGTGAGAAGAAATAAATATGAAATTTGCGCTGCGCAAAATGGCACCTCAAAATCTACTTTTTGCGTTTCATGTATCCTTTTTAAACCTTTTAGCAATGATGAGTAAGAGCATGTATCTCAAACTTTCTTCTTTTCGGATCTTTCAAATCTTTATCAGGTTTGAAGGACGCAAACTCGGTAATATCCAATTTCAGCTGGAGATTTGCCCAGCTTACTTCATTTTCCACTAACCAAATGTTTTGAACAAATACAAAACTCAAATAAGAAACTAACGTTTCCTTGCAAGACTGAATATAATAAATATCCAACAATCTGAAATTCCTTATAGTAAGCTCGGCTTTTCATATATTTTTGTGACTAACTGACAACTGATTTAAATAATATTATGTGGTTTTTTGCATAACATTCTCAGCGATGACCTGCCATTTTGAATTTAATCTCTCAGAGAACAAATGTATGTTGACGGAAATTAGTACAGGTATACCTACCCACATACGGCCAAGAGAGCGTAAATCTCTCTGTAAAGAAGTTATTTGCAGATACAGCATGGAAGAGAAAAGAAATGCAGCTTGCATCCCTTGCAGAAGATAGCACGAGAATCTTGGAAGATTTGAATATTAGTGCGCACAAACCTTTCTGACCTTCAAAATTATTCTTCAATATATTACAAACAGCTAATGAATTAATGTCTGTGATAATATAAATTTATTTCACTGATCAGTTCAAGCAGATGTTTCTTTTTTCCCCTAGAATAGTATCTAAGTATAATATAAAACACGTATGCAGACTTACAACAGGAACACAATAAATTAGAATGACTCAAAAATCAGAATGAATTTGATTGTTCAGTTCTTTCCTAATATCTAACTTCTGTTGAAACTAAATTTCACAGTATACCCCACGTGACGGATCTTACTACTCATTTTGTCTATTTATGTGACCCAGCCCAACCAATGGGAGTGAATTCTCTAGAAACGTTGAAACCCCATCAGCCAATGAGAAATTAATCCAAAGGCGCCATTGTCTTATTATCTTATTATTAAGATTATTATTAATAATTGTCAACATGTACGTAAACATATATGTATAGATCCTATGTACGTTTCACTATTACCAAACTCATGTCACGTAGGTAAAATCTATCCAAAGATATTCTGTACAATTAACAACCAAACATTTAAATTACAAACATTAAAGTTACTAGAAGTTACAAAAATATAGACATACATAACACACCTATTGCCGGTTAGAGCGTCCGCCTCGGATGCGGGAGGTCGTGGGTTCGATCCCCGGTCGAGTCATACCAAAGACTTACAAAAATGGTACTAACAGCTGCCTCGCTTGGCGCTCAGCATTAAGAGGTTAGTGTTAGGACTGGTCGGCCTGGTGTCAGGATAATGTGACTGGGTGGGACATGATGCTACATGTCTGCGGCATGATGCCCCAGTGCTAGACATCACTATAAAAACTGTCACACTGCAGACATCGTAGCGATACGACTGAAAAAATGTTAAAGCTACGTTAAAAATCATAATCACATCACATCACATCACATCACATCTATTGCCCTCTTTACAGCAGCATATTTCCGCTCATCGATCGCAGAAACGGTCTTCCACAACAGGGTCACCTTCCATGGATTCGAGACCATCAAACTGCCACAAAACGTTAAGATATGACAGGGAATTGCATCTGCAGAGTTATCCCAAATGACTGTACAGTATGAATTTTGCAGATGTCATTGTAACACATAATTGATGTATGCAGTTTTGCACCGGTTTCAGTCTGTGGCATGTTTAACAATTTTGGCTCTTTAATACATCTGATACGGACTTGTCTAATTCTTAATGAAGTTCCCTTTGATAACTGCGTCAGACAAAGCTGCATTAGGGTGAAAAATGGGTTTAGTTTATCGAAATGCACAGGGTTGAAATGTCGCAGAAACAGCGTTCATGCTTGTTGGAATATTTGTCATAAGTTGAAACTTTGCAAAGATCGGTAGATGCATATTATTCCAAACCCTGGAGGGCGTTTGTTAGTATTAGAAGTTAGATAAACCTAAATTCCGATTGGAATAGTTAACCGTTTGGGGTGGGTTTCCCAGGCGATGTCTTGTGCTTTAAAAATATCTTACACGGCAAAACTAGTCAACGTTTAAGCAAGGCGCAGTTCTTGGCTCTGGGGTTAGTAATAATTAGCCCCAGTAAAAGTTGTCCGAGGGACATGTTGGAAGTCTTTAAGTAGAGTGAATTTTGTGTCATCTATTTATATAACTAAGATGTGAATTCTTTTAACCTATGAATCCATTGTATTAACGTTTGAGCAACATGGCGAGAAATACAGCTTTTTATAGTCAGCCGTATGTGTGCGTGTGTTTGACATTTTAGTTCAAGATAGTGATTATAGTTCGCACTGTAGGGCTTAATTGTCATTAAGCAAGAGGAAACTGTGCTATTGAACAATTAGTAATGGTAACTATTTCTATTGGAGATGAACTTTAATTTTCCTGTACTATGTTAATTATCTATGGAAAGAGATAGGCTCGAGTTTATACAGGATTGAATGCAAGGTTATGATATGCGGTCAATTAGCAGTAAAAAGTCTGTTATGAAATTTGATACTGGTTCTGATGTGTAAAGAACGAGGAGAGTGTATTCTGTACAGGAAGTAAAAATGACCGAACACAAATTTAGTCTGCATTTATTTTATTTATCAGGAGAATAGCTTTCACGTCGGATAATAGAGATTCCACATCGGGTAGTAATGATTCCACATTCGAGAGTAAGGATTCCAAGTCTGATATCATGGAACCCACGCCTGAATGAAGAGCAGGGACCAGAGGGAACAGAGTGTTGTCGTACAAATCGACTCCAACCGATAAGCTTCTTTGATTCTTGAGAGTGGCCAGCAACCAGATCAGGCTTTGCAGACATGCCAGACAATTAAAGTTCGAAATGCTCAATCGATTTCATGATGAAATTTGCCGTATCTATGTAAACGGAATTGCTAATTGCATTTTAGAACTTTGAGTTTGTCTTTTTTTTTTTATTTCTTTTTTTATTTCTAGTGAAGATGCATCCTGCAGTTGGTCCCGTACAGTTTTATTTTGTCTTATCTAATTAATTAAATTGTTATAATCTATATACAGGGTGCTCATATTGTTTTACTCTGTATCACTGCTCAGAATTTCACTTATTCCATCCATTAAGATCATATTTTTAATATTCGCTTGATTCGGGCGGTAACACCGTGGTCGATCACCCTCTTACATTGGTAGCCACCATCAAAAGGTAATAATCCCACCACAGTGACATGAAAATTAGGGCAGGGGTCTCAATAGGGCCCGCCAAGCCGTATTCTGTGGCCCGCAAAATGATTGGCGTCACATAGTGTTGTGAGAGATAACAAAGGTGGTGCGTTCCTTGGGCCATCGAAAATGCCCTCATGCGGCCCTCAGGGTGGTTTGAGCTTGAGACCCCTGAGTTAGAGAGTACCATAACAGCGTCCGGATTGTTCAGTAGCTGAATTTTTCTACCTCACCGACATTTTCACGTCAGTCTTCTCCTATGTTACGTCGCACTCATATATCTGCAGGCGTCCAGCAAACTGCAGGTGCAGCTTCATATCCTTTTGTAAAGCATTGTTTTGTCTTTATTGATATGTTCAAAGAAGCACAAAAGTTATGACAAAATATTTCAGAACGTTTTCGAATTCTCCTCGTATATCTCTCCACGCATTTTCTGTTTTCTTCTGTTACGACTTTATGGTCACAAACTTAAGTAACAGAAAAGAAGCAAAACCAACCAGTTTTGTAAAACTTAAAATATCAATTTAATTATTAAAGTAATAAATGAAACATGTAAGAGGAACTTACAGTATAATAAAGCGAATCAAAATTAGTCCTTATAAAGGTCTATGAAGGTCCTAAACGAATGAAAAGTCCCTTATAAATTCAATTCAGTTAAAGCACTGGTCCTCCAAGAGCCGTTATTCGTCAAGATGGCGTTGTCCAGAATTCTTTCGAATAATTTATAACAGTTCCAGAATAATATTTAAGTCCAAATAATGTGCACTTTCAATCAACACTGAAGAGTCCAAACAAATGTTTTTCCTCTCGAAAAATATTTAAGTGCAACATAAAATACGTTTGTAGACTTACATCAGGAGCACAAAAAGTATGAATGACTCCAGAAATCGGAATGAAACTGAATGCTCAATTTTCTACTTATATACACCGTATATTGCGACTGTAACTCGCAATAGACCCCATGCGACAACATGCACTATTGATTACGACAAATTACGTATATTTGCATGACCTCGCGCAACCAATGGGAATCCACAGAATTCTTCTTGAAACTTCCATATCCCATCAGTCAATAAGAAAATACGCAATAGGCGATTTTTAAAGTCTTATTATTACGTCTATTATTGCTAATTGTCAACATGTACGTAAACAACTATTTACAGATCCTATATAATCTGAGTTTTAACAGACCCAAATTACGCACACAACTTATAACAAAAAATATTCTATAGTTTACGACAATGAATAAAATGTATGAAAATTAAATAAAATCATATACCAGAAGTTACAGAAATATACATAACACTTCTCTGTGCTAAATATTAGTGTTCACTGTTTCATTAACATTTATTCTCTTTTTTCTATTGTCACTGTTGTTACTGAAACTATTAGTCCGCCACTATCATGCTACCAACAGTTAACATTTTATCATTGTCCAGATTCTTGAAAACATGAAATTCTTTTCAATAATATTTCTTACATAAAGTTAATATGAAACGCTTTGACAATGTTTTTTGTCGATTGTGAAAGTGAAAGGTTCCCATTCTTGTATGTCTTAACAATTATGTTGTTCCTAAACTAGTCTGCACTACTTGTTGTAAAGCCGCCCATCCTCATTTATATATGAAATATTTATTAATGAGACGGGTATTATAGACGATAAGATATTTATTGCATTAAATACAAATTGCTTTAACTACAAATAAACTAACTTGTGAATTTGAGCCGAATCCAAGCAATACTTTTGAATTGTTGAATCGTAAGGTTACAATATACTTTGTTTTGTATGACCTTTTCAGTTTATGTTCCAACGCACAAACCTCTTTATGTAATATTGTGAGATCAATCATGGCAGGAAAGACCTTGTAAACCTGCTTTTTGGTCACATATACAGGGGGATAAGGAGACTCTAAGTCAATGAAGTTATATAGGCATTCATTATATTTTCAGGGTGACCGAGTGGTCAACAACGCTGGCCTTTGCCGATCACTGCCATCTCACCTCCGTCGGCATGGGTTTGAACACGTTGGTGTTGGCCTCACCTCACACGTTTGTGTTCTTTCCGCCGACTCAGAACAAAACACGTTATGTAATTTTGTGTATTTATAGTGTATGTAGTGGCATGCGGATTGGTGACGGACATTATGCCTGAATGATGGACAAGCAGATTTGTTTGTTTCGTGGGTTAAATATCGTTTTTGACACATGATAAGCTATACATTGCGGCCAGTATATTTGATGGGGGAAGAATCCAGAAAAATTTCGGGAAGAACCACCGACGAACTGGAAGCTACTGGCAAGCTTTCTCACATACCCACGCTGACCGAGATGAGACTCGAATCCAAGCAGACAGAGGTGAGATGTCAATGATCTGTAAAGGGAGCGCCTTGGGCCACTCAGCACCCGGGCCCCACAAGCAGATTTACATATTCACGTGATACACACACCTTCCCCAACGATTGTATTGGTTGGAGGTTGTTAGATATTGGCTCGTGCAAAACGTTTGAGTGACATACGGCGATACCTTAATTACACTGATGCAACATGTAAATGTGTGTTCTTTAACCGCTGGCTCAATCCATGAATGAGTGCACGTGATTACCTTTGTCTTGCGTGTGCCAACACCTATTTTAGCCACTAGCTTT
>JAECUM010031089.1:0-61317 GCA_016617855.1 Megalonaias nervosa
TGCTAAATATATCTCTGGGATCCCAACAGCAAGTTGAGGATATGCTTGCCAGTCAGACGCCTACGTCAGAGCAGATTGTTGCTCAGCAACACGAGGAATTTGCCGATCCTTATATTACATCTAAATCTTGTCAAATTCTAACAGGGACAGATTTAATATGCTGTCAGATAATATATTTCAGGAGATGTGGAAGAAAATCGATGATTACACAGCATTAGGGTCTGGTTAGAGATTTGATAAAATAACAGAAATACTGCTTCACACTATGAAATATAGTCCACTACGAGGTAGCTCATATGTTGAGCTGCCAGCTAAAATAAAAAAAACTATAAATATTGTGCAAATATCCAGAACAGTGACAATAAAAGTTTTCAATGGGCCATGCTATCAGCGTTATTTCCAGCACGAGATCATCCTTATCAAGTATCAAATTATATTTGTCATGTTAACAACCTAAACTTTAGCAGGATTAAGTTTCCAGTTGCTGAAATCAAATTCCAAAATTCGAAAAGCAAAATAAACAGCTGTTACCTGGTGGGGTTAACATGTTTGGTGTTGATGATGATCTAAAGATATACTCAATATACTATAGCAAATGTGCATATCAGCAGACAGTAAATTTATTGTTTTATAAAAATCATTATGCTTGGATAAAAAACTTTAACAGGCTAGTCAGAGGGCAATATAACAAGCATAAGGAAAAGAAATATTTCTGTTTCAAGTCCTGTCATAGCTGGTTCCTGATAGACATCTCGAATACTGCTCTAAAGTACAGTGGATATCTATGCCTGGCGAAGGTGACAAAAATATTACAATTTACAAATTACAGGGACAAGATGAAAGTACCTTTTATAATATATGCAGATTTTGAGTCTATGCTACTTCCAGCGCTAGGTGCAGAAAATAACCCTGGCAAATCTTTGACAAGAAAAATTCAAGAAAATATTTCATGCTAGCAGTTTATTGACACAAAAGGGAATTTTTCCCTACGAATATCTTGATGACTGGAGAAGATTTGATGGAAGAAGTTTACCTGACAAAGATAAATTTTATTCTCGGTTAAATCTTGAGAGTGTCAGTGATGATTATTATGCCTACGCTCGATCAATATGGGATTCGTTCGGCTGCAAGAATTTTGGTGATTATCATGACTTGTATCCTATCACAGCCATTCTGTTGCTCACAGATATATTTGAAAATTTCAGAGACGTCAGCGCTGATAACTATGGACTTGACCCAGCCTGGTATTATTCATCACCCGGACTAAGTTGGGATGCATTACTGAAACATAGCAAAATAAAACTGGAGTTGTTAACAGACCCTGACATGTTCAACTTTATAGAACGTTGAATCCGAGGCGGAATAAGTGTCATAACAAAATAATATGCCCGGGCTAATAATAAATATTTACATGACTACGATAAGGCAGCTCCATCAAGTTTTATAGCCTATCTTGATAACAATGATTTGTATGGCTATTCCATGTCGGAGTCTATGCCGGTTGGTCGGTTTAGGAGGATCAGTGAAAAACAGTTATTTGATGAAACTGATAAAACTACACTGGACGATATTATTTATTTTATTGAAGTTGATCTTGACTGTCCTGTTTAGCTGCATGATAGGCATAATGATTATCCATTTTGTCCAGAATCAATGCTGATCAACTACAGTTTATTATCTGATGAACAGAGAAATTATTCGCAGGGTAAATCTGTTGCAAACAACTCTGGTTTACAAACTAGTTCCTAATCTGCTTGACAAACAGAGATAAATTTTGCATTACAAAAATCTAAAACAGGTACTTGATCATGGTCTGGTATTAAGAAAAGTTCATCAAGTGCTAAAATTTAATCAGTCATGTTGGATGAAAGGTTATATTGACATTAATACTAGCCGAAGAGCAGTTGCAAAAACTGAATTCGAGAAAAACTTTTTCAAGCTAATGAATAACAGCGTCTTTGGAAAGATTATGGAAAATATCAGGAAGCGAGTCAATATTGAGATCATTAATAACGTGGAACATCATAATAAACTTGTAGCATCTGATGTTTTTGTTAGTATGAAAATATTTAACAAAACTCTAGTAGCCATTCAATGAAGAAAGACAAATCTTAACTTGAATAAGCCAGTTTATGTCAGTATTGCAGTACTTGAAATATCAAAGTGGCTAATGTACCAATTTCATTATGATTTTGTTACGGTTAAGTGGCCTGATGCAGAGCTGTTAATTACAGATACTGACCGCACTGATGTACAAGATAAAATCTGATGATATTTATCAAGAATTTTACAATAACCAAGAGCCATTTGATCTTTCAGATTATCCAAAAACAGCAAATTTCAATGCAACGACAATAAAAAAGTAATAGGAAAATTTAAAGATGAGACAAACTTTGTTCCTATTATAGAGTTCATCGGAATGCGTAGTAAAATGTACTGTCTAAAACTGTCAGGTAACAAAGTTAAGAAATGAGCTAAGGGAATAAAAAGAAATGTAGTCAGTAAGGTGATAGAATTTGATAATTATAAGGCTGCGCTAGATGGGTTTTCTAGTTATGTAGAGATGATGTCAATAAGATCAGATTAAATTGAGACTGATGTTATTATAAAATCTGGTCTTTGTAATTTTGATGATAAAAGATACTGCTCTGATGGGATCAATACATTTACGTTAGAATATAAAATGTCTGCTAGTACTGATTTTAGCAGTTGGATTTTTTCGATTGGTTATTACAGTACATTTATGTGAATGTTAGGTATAGTGGAGTGCAAAGCACTGTAATTCTGTGTTAAATATAAATATAAATCACTAGTGATCTCAAATAAAAACTGCAGTAGTGGGCATAAAGGGGCATATCTCAGCCAAACCCTATTTTGTCTGACAACAATGATGATTCAATGATAGGTCCTCGAGTTATATAATCGATAATGAAATCGACGCTATTGCAACAGCAAAGTTGATTTCGTATTTTGTTTAGACTAACATTGGGGGGTCTGACGGGGTAAGAATCATGCTGTCGTCCAAGTACAAAATAGGTTTTTTTCCAAGATACCCCCTTTATACTGATTACTTTACAGTGAATTCAGACAAGAACAGAGAACAATCTTCTATTATAATATTGTGACACAACAAAAGACTCTTAGCACATTCCCACAATCTAGACTTTTGGTACATTACCATGTTCAGAATACAGGCACATCAACACATTTAATATTGGCATTTAACTGGAATACTACTGGTATTCAGCTGGAACTTTATACAGTTGAACTTATGATAAAAATTTAAGTACAATTTGGGATTTAATTCACAATACTGTAAGTCCTTTTTCAATTTTCACTTTGTATTCTAGGGAAATAAATTATTTATTGAATTTTACAAAACTTGTTGGTCTTCACTCTTTTTACTCATACAGTCATAACACAAAGTTCATGCCAGTACCTCCAAATGCTTTTATGAATAAAGCAGAACCAAAGAAAATCTTAAACTATAGACCTGTGACCTGGACCTTGAGGCTAAAACCCAAAACGACACATCTTATTGTAATAACATACAAGTATACCAAGTTTTATCCATTTACTTGTATCTTAAACAGCTCTTACATTTTAAGTGTAAATGTGGCTGAAACTTAAAACGTGAACATTTATCTTTACCATGATGATAGGACCTCCAATGTCATCTGCATCACAACTTTTAGTGACGATAAAGAGTAAAACCATTAAGTTCTATTATTTCATTCCACATGACTCTAAAATTACAGTACAATGGAAATGTAATGGAAAATTCAGCATACAACACCATGGCACTGACCTTCAAAATGTCCAATGTAGTACACAACACACCTGTGAATGGTAATATATAAGGATACCAAATTGTATCACTTAATCTCAAACTGATCAAAAGTTTTAAAAAATGGAACACTTAAAATACTGAGCCATGCTCTTAACGATAGGAAACTCAGGGCATTCACAAACTTTTTTCCCCAGTAAACTAAAAAAAAAACCAAAACAAATCTGAATACCAAAACAAATTTAGATCCCAAATCTCAATTTTACGCTTAAAAGACACCCATAAAACTGAAACTCATTTGAAACTGGGAAATATTATTTAGCTGCAAAATTCATGACACAAATCATGCTAGAACAGATTAATTACAGCTAGCAAGTACTGATATGGGACATGCAAGGTTAGCACAATACCTGACACATGACTACACACATTAAGGCCAACAATAGGCTAATGTCTTTGCACCATACAAAGAAAGCCAGTTTTTAAGGTGAATTATTAATAACTAAATGCTTGTGGGTAAGCCATGTAAGAAAGACTGTTTATGTGCATTATTATTTTATTATGACAGATGCTACTCATTTATACATTGTTTGCTTTATTTTAAGATTAAATATCAGAGTTCTATTAACCAGGCATGTCACCTGGCTTTGATGACAGTGACTGACAAAAAGCAGTATTCTAACAATCAGATTCACTCACGGACATACCCTGAAGTTTTGGATCTTATAGAGAGATTGAAAAACTTTGTGATTGCTTTGGATGAGCATTATGTGGCCGTGAAACAAGAAATGGAGTCATTTACATGAACCTCATTAGGTAAGGAAAAGATGTAAGAAAAAACAGACAACACTCTGTGCCTTCTTCAAGCCAGGCACTTAAACTATGAATTATACAAAGTATTTATTCAATGTGGAGTATCATTCATAATTCTAATGAACCTGTAGTCAAGTTAAAAGTATCTCATTCCTCGAATGTTTCTTGCAACGAGGACTGTATTTCTGTTTGGAAGACCTGTATTCATTTACTTGATAGGATGTGAGTTTCCAAAGTAACCTATCTTGTTCTGTTAATTCTTCATTAAATATGTGTATTACAAAAACATTTAAAACAATATACCACCTTTCTTAATTTTTTGCACTCTTAAACACACATACACTGATGATCTCGTAATTACATTCTTTCTCTCTCATCACAATAAACACTTAGATAAATATTTTCACATCTCCAAAAATCCTCAGTAAATGAAAAACTTTTTTAAAACTTAAATTTTTGTGAGGTCCCACAGGTTTGTAGTTTTTAGGAGTTTTACCACACACACACACACATGTAACGTCATCTCAAATGGCTCTAAATTTACAGAATAGAATGTACAAATATGACAGATGAGCTGTAATCTTGACCTTGACCTTCAAGACAGAATCCCAATGTCACACTTGACATACCATCTAATGATGATGAATACGTATACAAAGTTATAAACCTTTAGATCAAACAGCTCTATATTTACAAAGTCTACAGAACAGTGCAATTCAAAATTCAGTTGAGAATGGGAAGCCTATGCTGCAACAACAAACAAGCTTTAGTGATGATGCACAAGTATACAAAGTTGCATCGATTAATCTCAAACAGTTTAAAGTTATAAAGCAAAAGGGAAAACTTCAAATATTGAAGCTTGACCTTGACGATAGCTATGTGACATGCCTTTTAGTTGTGCAATACAAGTATACCAAAGTATATCACTTAATGCCAAACAGTTTAAAGTTACAAAGCTTGATCTTGCTGTTAGGATCCCTCAACATGGTATGTGAACACACCTTCTAGTGATGCTATACAAGCATACCAAAATATATCACTTAATGTCAAACAGTTTAATAGATATAATGGAGTTGAAGAGAAGGTGAAACAAAAACTATCAAGCCAGGATGCTGAACTTGAATAAAGGACCCTGAATGTGGTATTGCAACACAACTTCTAGTGATGATATGTAAGTATTCCAAGTTCTTTAAACTCATATGGGTTTTAAGTTATTGGATGGAAGGAAAGGATGATGGAAAACTTATTTATGGTGATCACCTTAATGTTGAAGAAAGGATGTACAGTATATATGTATATGATACACCTTCTAATGATATGTAAAAGTACACCAAGCTTCATTTCTAAATCACAAATAACTTTTAAAGGTACGGAGTAGAAACAAAAGTATGATGGAAGGACAAACAAAAGGATATGATTTTCTCTGCTTTTCTTTCAAAAGGCAGTGACACAAATATTTGCTACCAAACTTGGAACATTGGAGTTTAGACATTGTCAATAATCAGGACCTGAAAAGATAAAGATCCGTTGAACAGACTTATGCTGAATTCCTGGATATGATGGGAATGTTCAGTGTAGCAGGTATGTATTAAATGCATACTTAAATGAAATTTCTAATGTAACTCTGTGCGTGTGTGTGTGTGTGTGTGTGTGTGTGTGTGTGTGTGTGAAATTTGGAAATTTAACATAGCTTTAATAATTTTTCAGTCATATTGCTATGATGTCTGCAGTATGGCAGTTTATGGTGATGTCTAGCACTGGGGCATCATGCCACAGACATGTAGCATCGTGTCCCACCCAGTCACATTATCCTGACACCAGCCTGAGCAGTCCTAACACTAACCTCTTAATGCTGAGCACCAAGCAAGGCAGCTCCTAATACCATTTTTAAAAGTCTTTGGTATGACTCTGCCTGGGTTCAAACCCATGACCTATCACATCCAAGGCACTCTCTAACTACTTAGGCCACTGGAATGGTCTAATGTAACAGAAATGGATTATCGTTTATATAGTCTACTGTTCTTGGCCTATGTCCCCTCTTTACAAAATTGTGGACTCAACCAAATAGTATTGACTTAAGCATAATTTATGCATGTCAACATTCCCTACTAACTGAAAGAAAAGTATAAAGAAAATAATTTATACTCTGTTAGATCATACAAAAGCTGCAAGAAAACTCTTTAATTAATCACTTGTTAATGCTCCTACACAAAAGTAAAAGTACAAAAAATGATAAAGAGTAAATTATAAGTAGCATGTACATGTATCTTAAATCTCATCTTGAAAACAAATTACAATATGCAAGTCTAGAAATATACAGCTTAAGTCTAAGCCTTGATTTTTGACCAATCATAAATGACATAGATTTTGAAAGCTTCTTTCAGAACCAATCATAAATGACATTACTTTTGAAAGCTCTTTTCAGACAGGATGATACCAAAAGCTGAATCTCGGACACAAGTGCCAGATTTTATGATCTTTGGTCCAAGAGATCTGAAGCTTAAATTCATTAGCACAGGACAGACAGTTTAGTTGATTAAAGTGATGAAAGACATTTGACTGAATATATATCCAGGAAGTAGCCATGGGAAGAGAACAAATAATCCAAGTAGTTCAACCAATGGGTCAGGTGCAATATTGGTCAAAGCAAAACATTCTTATCAGAGGCTAACCATTGTACTAATCGATGATGAAGGACTGACTGAGCACAGATATGGTGAGGCAACAATGGAGGTACTTCCAACTCTGATTCAGCTATTAAATGTGCCTTCAACCTTTAGTTATATTGTGAACCAATTACAAGGGTTTTTTTCAAAATATTTATTGAAAATGACCTATATCCTGACAAAAGATATATTTGGGTAGGAATTTTTACTTCTTTTTCATTATATTTTTTACATTGCATTTTTACATTACTCCCATGTTATATGTGTATGTGTGAGAGAGAGAGAGAGAGAGAGAGAGAGAGAGAAAGAGAGACAGAGAGGCTTTCTTTTAATATGTATGACGTCTTTCTGGTATGTATGAAAGAGATGGAGTTGTTAGAAATGTATATGGTAAACATCAAATTATAGTGTATTTTGTACATAATCTGAAATTAAATTTTTTAAACATAAAAAACAGAGAAAACAAATATTAAATTATTATCTGCAAACTGTTGGGAATTAGGAGATTTGGGAAAGTGCGAGGATGTGTTTGATTTTAACTTATGGGAAAGCTGTTTACATGATACACATTTTCCCAAAATATACATTCCGAGCTCAATGAGGTTTCCAATGTTTCTTTAGCTGTTCTAGGTCCAATTCAAGAGGAGTTTGCATTTTATTTAAAAATAATTTTGAACACAAGATAAATGACTGTAAAAAGTATCTGATAATGATTTCATAGCACTAGATATCAAATAAATGAAAATACATTTCTGATTAATATATAAGGAGTCAAATAATCATTGTCCAGAATTTTACAATAAAATTAGTGATAAGTGAACCTAAAAATTATTCAATTATCATGCGTGATAATTTTAATTTTGTTCAAAATCCGTAATTTGACTAATGATTATAGAAATATAAATAATGCTAAAGAATTAAAGAAATAAAATAATGCTAAAGAATTATAGAAATATAAATAATTATAACGCCAGAAATGTATTATTGAACATGAAAGATACCTGTGGTCTTGACCCATTTAGAGGTCTAAATCCATATTTAAAGAGATAAAGATGATGAATAAATCCTTTAAAACATGCAAAATTAGATTATACTTTTTTGTTTAAGTCTCTCATTCCAAAATAAGTAACAGATCTGACAATTCTATGATAATTGCTACACTTGTGTTCTAATGATTTTATCAGCAGTAAGAATCTGTGGAAATTCAATAATACCTTTGTAGAAGATATTATGTAAGTGAAATAAAAATTTTGTATTTAAAGGATATATTACAAAATACCTATTAGGTTACAGTGAAAATATTCAAAATATATCAAACTCTGATATAAGACTAACTATACTGACTCATTATTTTTTTATACTTTTTTCCAGATATATCATGGTAAGTCATACTTGATATAAAAATATGAAATAAAGAGGAACAAGAACTTACTCAAGAAATACCGTCTCTTAACAAAAGAATGATTTTCAAGTGATCAAAGTCTGAATAGATTTGGAAAAAATATGAATAGATAAACTTTGTGGATATATGAATCAGTCAGAACGGAGAAATCAACAAGATATTTTTGCCACCTAGAAAGTATATATTATGGAATAAAAAGAATTAAAAAGTAATTAAGGTCAAAATTGATATTATATCTAATAAATTTAATATCCTAAGAAGTTATAGATCTGATTACAAACTTTATAAAGATGAAAGTAAGAGTGAGAATATAGTTTTAAATGATCTTTAGACCAAGATCAGCCTTCAAAATTAGAAGGAAAAAGCTCCGAGATTATGGATAGTCAAATAAATTTTAAAAAATAACAGTACTGTTCAGATGGTTTCATCAAAGACTTTAAAATAAATTTTTGATTGATACTGGGGCTGTTCCATGAAAACATACATGGGACCCGGGGACGGCACTTTTAAAAACACCTGTCCCAGGGTGGTCTTGATTCAAAATTGCTTCTGTCCCAGGTTGTTTATTCAATAAAATCGCTTCTATTGGTGGTTGGTATAACTGGTTCTGTGGGTCTGTCTAAAAGTACGACCTAAACATAATAAAAGAACTTCCACTTTAGATACCCAGTTATTAAATTCGTATTTTATGTTATGCACGCCGTATTTGTTCCCGTCAAGAAATGGCCTACTTCCTTCGAACGGACAACAGACTATAAAACGTTGTCATTAATCAGCTATAAATAGGTCGGGAAAGCCTACCACGTGATCTGCATTTGTAGTTTTACTAATCACAAAGTAAAAATCTGTCTTTATTTTCTCAATCATAGGAAAACTAGCAGATTTTTAAAATAAATCTCCTTATAAAATTAAAGTTTAAATTCTGCGACATTAATTTTAGTTTCGTGAGACTTGGTGTGCATCGGTCGTATCCGATGCGCGCTGCGAAAAGAACCGAATATAGCCGTATTGTGACAATTATGGCGGTGAAACATGTTTTCGACAGGGGAAAAAGTCGGTATTTGGTTGAGAAAGCAAAGCCTTGAGAAATAATTGACAGCCTTAGAGGTCAGTTCTGTTCTTTTTTCAGTAAGCTAATCAAAAAGTGTTAAGAGACTAGTGAAATTCCGTTTATTCAATCATTACGAACGTTGTTGTCATAGACTCGTTTCTGTCGATCAAAAGCCATTGGCATTGTAACACGTACTTGTCTTGATCCAGTTAACTCAAGATGACCGACACACACAGAATCGGCGTGGGGCAGATTTCTTGTTAGTTAATTGATTGAAGGGGTAGAAACGAACGCTTGTGTGTAATGGAGTCTTCGTTGGATATTTTAACTCCAACATGTACTCAATCCAAGTCCAGTTCCAGTAGATAATTCCGATGTTTTGGAATACAGCTTGACAAAATTTGACTATTTAACAGTTATCAGAGGAAAAATCTGATTGATGGCACTTTAAAGTTGCAATGGAAGAAGTGCAGAGGATAATACCATTGGCATTACTGTTGTATGTTTGTATGAAGTATCTTATGTGACAATTTCAGTGAACTAGTTTCATGGATTCAGTTGCATTTTGTTTAATTACTGTGACAGTTTAAAAGAAATCTCGGAACTATTGTAATAAATGGCAATATATGGAAAGGAAGTTAAAGTTATAGAACAAAAATGAGAAAATTTTCTTGAAACCAATGAGGTGGTTAGTAATAGATCATTATTCACCCAATCTTCAGTTGTTTATGCATATAAATGATACTGTCTATGCCTAATTAAAATGTAACTATTGGTAATCTAAGTCAAAATGTGTTAGGAGTTTTTTTATTGATTTCAGATTTTTATTAGGTAACAGCTCTTATTTTCATTCGTTGTGGTCATAACCATGCAAGTATATATTAACAATGTGGTCAGTTGTGGCTTGTATACAAGTAGATGATTATTACAACTTTCTGCTTAGTATCCAGTCATCTCATTTTCTCCAAAAAATGTAAGCACATTGATACCACAGTTGCAAATTGAATTAAACACTGTTGACTTTATGTTTAGATTTTGCTATGTGCATGTCAAGTTGATAAACATTTGGACAGTACACCATTTTTTGCTATGTATATCATCTCCAAAATATACACAGCACATAACATAGTTGCTGCTTTACACTCCACGCCTAATTTTTATTCACTTGAATAATTTTCATAATGAATGCACTAGTGGTAATTTTATAGTTCATGTGTGTTAGTTTCAATGTGAATCTTATGTTGGCTTTGGATTAAACTTTGTTTTGTTGAGTACTGTACATTTTGTATGTACACATGGGGGGGGGGTGAAGTTTGAATATGTGTAGGTGTGGATAAGACCAAGCAGTACATATACACCTAATAACAAAAACTTTATTTATTAAAATTACAATAAAACCTATTTGCCTTAGCCAACAAGAAACAACTGATTGTATTTGCACACTTTCAATTTGTATGTAGCCCCTTACCAATTTTAAAAATGAGAAGCATCAAGAAGTTAAGTTATAAATAAGTGCAGTACATCATTTTCAATTGGCCAATGGGAGGGCAGTCAATCATTCCGTGTACTGCAGTTGCATATTAAGTGGGTCTGATTATGGCCATACATGTTGTGCAAAAAGGGAGAGAAGTGTCTTCACTGGTATTTTTTTAAAATAGTACATATATAACTGTAAGTTAATTGTAAGCAGCTAGATCAGCCCATGTGCCCTTTTCTGGTTTCCAGGATGGATGATGCATGGCAGTCAGAACAGTGTCATCTCCATCCAGTGTTTGCAATGTACAGTTTTAATATTTTTAGAAATAATGGACAAATAAAAATGTAACTCCAAAATGTGTGGAATTAGTGAGATTATCAAACACAGTGAATGATCAAATCTGTTGCTTGAAAACAGGGACTTGATCATGCAAATATGGAGACCATGTTACTAAAAAAAGCTCTCTTTTTATTTGAAATGCAGACAAATTGGCAGTGTTTTAACGGGGGGTACTAAGCAAATGTATACATTCACACTGAGAAGGGGTTAGAAAAAAGTCCACCCTGCAACTGGGGGAGGGGGTAAAAAATGGCAGTTTTCAAATGTACTAAATGGACAGCCCCTTATCCTCACCTGGAATAATAACTCTTATTAGGCCAGCAGTGATGATGAGACAAAATAGTTTTAGTCATTTGTTTTTTTTAATTAATGTTAGGAATGGAATGGCTGCGTGAAAGTTTTATTATTGTTTTCTTACAAAATTATTATACAGTTTATTTTATTTTAGATAGTACAAAATGTTACTGTCAGAAACTGAATAGGAATTTTGCACCATTTTTTACCATAGAAGTTTGATAATGGGTAATCCCTTGCAGTATTTATTTAATCACTGGACATATCCTCGCACCAAGGTGTTATATCTCTGGTATGCACGTGTGCACACACACACACGAGCTTAAAAGTACTTTCCCCTGCCCCCATCAATGCCAACATGGGCAAGGCACTTTATTACTATGCCCTGGTGCTAAATCACTAAATAACCAAGTAGTTTCAGCACTCAACAATGAAATAGAAGAAATGGTTTTATCTTAGATTCCTAGAAATTTTTATTGATCAGTAGAGTGTGCTTCCCTTTGAAAGACTTTTTTTTTAAAGTTTCAAAATATAGCTGCTGCTTCTATCATAGCTTAGATGCCATTTTATTGGGTTTTTTCCCAGACAGAAATACTAGAAAGTGTCAGTATTGTTATATCAAGCAACATTGTGGTGGACCAATTTGTGACTTTACTACAAACCAAATTCTATTCATGTTGATAAATAAGACACAAAAGATGAACTTATGGTTACCGAGGAAGAAACTGCCATCAATGATGCAAGTGCTGCTCTTAAAAAAAAAGACCACCAAATAGAGTTCAATACTTGATGCAGAATGGAGTAATCCAGAAAGTAGCCAACAGGTACAAAGTCAAACAGTAGTTGTTTTATTTAGGTAATGTTACTAAATTGTACAAAATATCAAAAATTTTCTTTTGAAGGATTTCCTGTTAAAAATTTTACAATAAAAATTGGTATGTGTATGTATTTCAACAAAAGATTGTATGGTATTACTCTGATCGCACTACCAATCCAATTGGTGAGGGGGTTCATGTTTATAACACAGAGGTGTTGACAGAGTTTCCTTCAACAGCAGGTAGTTTTAAAAGCCATTCAGCTTGTACATTGACATGTTATGTCACATGTAAATAAATAACAATGAAGAGTGTGTTTTTTGTCATATATTTCAATATCTTGTTCACTTCTGCTGAAATGTGGGGTCACATTTTGGTATCACAACATGAAACATAGTTACAACACTAGTAACCAGTACAGAGCACAGACCGATTATGTTTAGAATTTAAGTATGTGTGTCATAGGGTTATCTCACATAGTTCAAATTTTTGATAGTGCTTATCAGTTCTTTTCTTATTATACAGGCATCTACCTCTGTGAGCCCAAGGCATTAAGATGTATGAAGGGGATTTCCTGAAAAATTTACCAGTTTTAAAAAGATCTTACTTTCAATTTAGAAATGATGAATCCCATAAAATTTGTCAAGATAAAAAAAAATGTTGAAAGAAAAAACGTTTCCTGGTTCTATTGTTATTTCTGTTACCTTTGTTTCAATAGTTTAAATTACCCAAGTACATGTTCAGAGATGAAATTATGCCATTTATAGATGCCATTTATTAATGTTTACGAAATTTCAGATTTAGTATTTGTCACTGTTGTACATATTAATGTCAGACATGTAGCTGAAGTACCAACATGTCATTTATCCAGAACATTCAGTTTTTGAAATCACATTTGCTGCCATGAGCCTGTTGCTATGTTCTAGGTACATGTACTTGTATTTTTGATCTGTAAGGTGGCAAATGTGGATTTAGATACAAGGGTTAGGGTCAACACTGCTCATGTCAGCTTTGTTTCAGATGGAGTTGTCATGAACAACATCTTTTGTTCAAAGTTTGTTGGTTAACTTTACTGGGTTTCAAATTGCAAGTGGTCATTCATATTCTTGACAAACTTGAATTCCTTAAGTGAAGTTTGGACAATTTATTGTCTTTATCCTGTTAATGATTGGAACACAACATTTTATCAATGATGTAAAGAAATCATTTTGGTAATATATTTTGAAATAAAGATGTTAAATTGAATGCTGTTTTGAAGTATTGTTTAGACCACTTCCCAGCTATAAATAAGGCGGCATACAGAACCATGCATAATTTTGTAGAATAGATCAGTATATGGTGACCTTGTCTATCAAATTTTACATCTACAAACAGGAGTAGAGTGGTTGTAGAACAGCATTTAAGGCAGAGGAGTGACTGTCGATGCTAATAGCATTTCAGATGTGATAAATGTTACAGAAAAAGACAAGAGTAAAGTAGAATGTAGACATTGTAGCAATCCTGCATGCATGTCATGGTTTTGCAATATACACCGAGGCATGTCAAGTACTCTTTACATAGCCCTAACAACTTTTATAAGCACTAGTCATCACTCAAATGTGCCAGTTTTTGACTCTCAGCCAGAAATGCACATACTTAACAAAGCCTAACGCAGGTGCGCTGGCCTGTGGCCACCTGATATTCATAAGGACCACCACTTTCCTAAAGCTCGGTGGTCTGTGGTGCCTACAATTTTAGACTGTGGATATTAAAAATATATCTATCCTATGTTATAGGATCGTATAAATCTCTCTTTAAATTATAAACATGTCAAACATGACAAAAATCAAAAGTGAAATGAAGTTAAAACAAAGATCATGCCTACACCATTTAATCCAAATTATCATTGTTGATTGGGCGCCTGCCATAAATTGTCATTTGGGCACTTACTTTGTTAATCATATAAGAACATCTAGCGTTTAGGGTACTGACTTTTTGTGGTTTCGCGTGTTTGAAAAATGTGGAGATTTTTTATGGTGTCAATTGCTGCCACCCCCCCCCACCCCCCAAGACAAGAAACTTGTGTGTACGATAAAACCAAAAGAGAAAGAAAATTACAAGATAAGTGGAAGCAGGAAGTTCCGTGGCTAACCCACAGCAAGAAGGATAAGATGACATTTTCAGTTTGTTTTGCGTATAATATTATCGGGAACATTTGTAGTCGGCTGCAGCAACTTTACAATTGGTACAATCAGAACCCATGAGCTGAAACAGCAACCCCTGGCTGTTCTGAAAGTGACGAGTCTGTTATGTTGCTGAATAAAGCAGCCTTTGAAAAACTACGTGTCATTGTTAGAAATGCTCATTTTTTCAAGAAACATGGATGACCATATCCTATGTGAAATTATGCGAGTTGGACAAGGTTTGGAAATAGGCAGTACCTACTTGATGGACAAATATTGTCAGAAATTTATCAGGGCTATTGCCCATAATCATAGGGTCAGAACAGGACCATATCATTTCGTCCAGTCATTTTTTTTCTCAGTTATTAGTGATTGCTCCACTGACATGTTTAAGTGAAAGGTAAATGTTATAAAGTTTCATTTTATACTTTTGAATTTAAACTATTAAACAAGTTTAAATTAAGATCCATTCCATTTATAGTAATGTAAGCTCTTAAACCAATTTAAAATTAGACCTGTCTAGTTTATTTAATTCTGTTAATTCAAAAATTTTGTATTTCTTCTTAGGTTTAAATTCATTTTTTTTGGTATAAAAAATGTACCCAAGGTAGACAGTGAAACCATCAGTCTTGCTATAATGGGCCTTATGTCAGAGAGATATGGGAATGAATGGATGAAAAAGAATGATGCAATGGGAACTGATGGTGTGTCTGACAGTGATGTTGATGCTGCTTATGACAATGATGATGATGATGATGATAATAAATTCCATGCTCAAGATTTGTCAGCATTACAAAATAAAGCATATAAATTGATGAATTTAATGTAAACTGATAAAATAACAACCTTTTATGCGCGTTTTATTTTACTGTATAAATTATACATTGTTTTTCACTAAGTAGATCCATAAACAAAAAGGTCCTTATATCAGTCAGAAGGACCACCATTTTTCAAAAACAGGAAGTCCTGCAGGTTTCCTATTTAAAAAAGTTGGTGTCAAACCCTGACATAATTGCATTTTTTATGCTATATCTTGAATAAAATAATATTTAGGCTTTGCTTTCTATGAGTCAAATATTTTCCTAATATATCCCACCGCCCCAACAAAAAACTTCTATCGGTGGGTGATTTTGTTGTTAAATCGATTCTGTCATTGGGTCCTGAAAGGCCTAAATCACATCTATGGGTGGCTACCCAATTTCAAAACTGTCTTCCCCCGGTCCCATGTATGTTTTAATGGAACAGCCCTTGGTGAATTTTGTATTCAAAACAATTAATAAAACGTGACAGTGGATTTTTTCAAAAGTTTGGTGACAAAGAGTTACAGCTTGTATACTAAAGAATGATAAAACTGTATTTACAAAACTGGCATCTTATATCATTTTAGTCTTCTACAGCTTAGCATCAGTACTGCCAATAAAATAAAGTTGGTACTTAATTACGCAATATCTGATGACAGGCTCTGTTAATAGATATATTAGTAAAAATTTATGTACTGGGATTATTTATAGTCTAATGCATATGGGTGTTGGATGAATTATAATATGTGGGTAACAACTTTTTATTTATATACTGCATAAGCAGATACATAGAATGTACATATATTTTAATCTGTCAGTATTTTTAGAGGATGACCCAGTAACTCCATTATCTTTTGAATCTTTTAAATCTCCGATGGATTTTTTAAAATTTGTTTACAAGGATTTCAGACCTGAAGCTTAAAATTACAAAAAAAAAGGTAGTCTGGATAGAAAGCATGAACTACAGTGTGAAAACTTTTCATCACTGGCAGTCTGGAAGCAAGAATTATAGTGTGAAAACTTTTCATCACTGGCTAAAACTGATGCACGTTACTGAACTTACACTGTTGAGTATTAAGTTATTAGTCGATTTTAATACAATGGTAGACACATTCTGAAATAAAACACATATAATAGAGAAGTTTCTGAGGATTTGGGGCAAAATGAACCTTATGATAACAAAATGTTTAAAATAGCTGTGTGAAATTAAGCAAAACAAGCCATAACACCAAAAGTTTTACCCATCCCAACTTCATTTTTTACTATGGAAGAGAAAGGTCAATAGAATCGAGAGATTTTGTTTTAGAACATCTGTAAGGAAGGATTAGTGATAACAGATTAATAAATGTATATCAGTTTTAAAAATGACTCCTCCTTTCAACTTTAATACAAATTTTCATTTGTTTGAATATGAAATATGCAAAATAAAAAAAATGCCATATTAGGATATGAATGAGTAGTTCAATTGCCAAATCACATGATAAATGTTTTGGCACATTTTATTGGCTTGGAAAGTTTTAGTGTAAAAGACATGAGCAATGTTTTGGCATGATATTTAATAGGCTTGGAAGCTTTTGGTGTGAAGATCAAGAGAAATATGTCTTCGCATAATATTTTATTGGCCTGGAAACTTTTAGTGTAAAGGACAAGAGAATTATGTTTTGACGTGATATTTCATTGGATTGGAAAGTTTTAGTGTGAAAGACACAAGAAACATGTTTTGGCGTGATATTTTATTGGCTTGGAAACTGTGTAAATGCCATGAGAAATATGCTTTGGTGTTATATATTATTGGTTTGGAAACTTTCAGCATAAAGGGCATGAGAAATATGTTTTGGCACGATATTTTGTTGGCTTGTAAACTTTAAGTGTAAAGGACATGAGAAATATGTTTTGGTGTTATATATTTATTGGCTTGGAAACTTTTAGTATTAAGAAATATATCTCAAACAGGAGAAGACATTAAAAAGTTGCAGATTAATTAATTACAGTTATTCATTGGCTAGCAGGAGTAAACAAGGTAATCATGTAGAAATATTGAAATTAATCTTAAAGTGCATACATACTTGGGAAGTTTTACTGAATTTGAAAGCTTTAAGCAAAGTGGGAAGTTTTACTGAATTTGAAAGCTTTAAAGCAAAATGGGACGTTTTATTGAATTTGAAAACTTTAAAGCAAAGTATGTATCAATACAAACTTTCTATCCTTCCAAGGAGTCATTCAGACTATAAAGTCGTTATGTAGAAAATTCAAATTAAAACTGGATTCATGCACAAATCTCCAGACCATTTATCCCTTACCAGACATTTTTCTTCATAGTAATAAAGACTGAAGATATTTTTTTCACATTTCTTTTGAATCGAAATGTTTCACTGACCTGTGAAGAAAACAAATTTCAACTTTACTTAATGACTGATGGTTAACTATGTATTCCAAAATGTTTAATGGAATAAAAAAACTCACAATTACAAGGAATTCAATATTGGCATGATATTGGTTTTATCTGGCATCATTGTTACTGAATTCCATGAGGGATTCAGCAAATGTTGATACCAGAAAAAACATTCATGATTGCAATTCTTACATATAACAAATCCATTTATATTTTCAGACTAAATTTCAAGTTTTCCTAGTAGAGGTGATGATCTGGTATGTTGGCTTTAGTTAATTATATTCTCTGCACCGTTCTAATCAGCCAATATAAAACAGTGTCGGGTTAGACACCCAACTTCTAAGGTCTATAGAGAAATAATCTCATTTACCAATCATTCAGTATACATCATTTCTGTGCAATAAAGCAATTACCACATGTCTATCACGTAAATAATTAAAATTACAGTAGGGCCTCGGCTTACGAACGCCCTGGGTTACGAATGATCCGGGTTACAAACGCCAGGCCAGCCAAAAAAATGACTCGGGTTACAAACGTTGATTTGGGTTACGAACTGAACCGCCATTCACTTGCGCACAAAATTTCAAACATGCGAGCTCACATATGGCTGCCTCTACTCAAACAGAGTGAAATAAAGGTGAGAAAAGGAGTCTGTGGTGTTCTTGTGTTTATTTCTGTGTCATGTTTGTGTTGTTTTTGTGGGTTTTGAGTGTGTTTGTGTGTTTTATTGCTATGTATGTGTTGAGTATGTGTTGTGTGAGTGCTCTTTTTTTCACCTTTTTTTAATGTAGCAGCGATTTTTGGTGATTTTTTTTTCGGCTCGGGAACGGATTAAATATTTAACAATGGGACCCAATGGGAAAACGCGTTCCGGGTTACGAACACCCCGGGTTACGAACGCCGTCCGGGAACCGATTAGGTTCGTAAGCCAGGGCCCCACTGTACTCAGATTTGGAACTATATTTTGATTTATATGCAACTTAAAATACAGACCTGCACATACTGTCACAGAGAGAAGCTGAAAAATGCCCTTTGTGAATAAATAAGATGTATGATGCCAAGAAAGCGTGTCTTTATTTTTCTAATGGGAAACTTCTCTTCTATGGGCTTCAGACAATTACAGGATTGCATGTTTTCCTTAATACTCACAATGCAGAATGAAGTCAATTGTTTTGGGTGCAGCCTGGAAAAAAAGATAAATAACAACACACCAAGGCATCTATGCCATATGAAATCTGATACTGACACACAGATAGCCAAACTGATACAACTTATTCTACAAATTTATGCAGTAAATTTAGCAGTAAATGACAGTGAGTAATAGCATGATAAAGATAGAAATAATAACTGGAATAATTATAATTTATGTAATTTACAAGCTTAATAATTGTAAGAGAGAAAATTCTAATGTCATGGTAACTTACGGTGCTATTCCATTGACATTTTTACAAGAAACAGCAAATTGTTTCATCTGCCAAATTTTTGAAGAAAAGAAAAGTTGTCCAAGAATTAGTAAATAGACACTTGAAGAAATGGGGTGCAAACTTCAAGAAATTGTGTAATGCCAATGATGTGAAATCAGTATGTCAGTTCTAGCAATGGTTAATGCAGACTAAATGTAGTTCTAGTGAATATAGATGTGAGAATCAATATAGAGTACAAACTCTTCCTTTTCCCAAGATCATGGTTAGGCTGACCAAGTGCAAACTCCATTAGTCACATTGGTTTAGGACGAATGCAAAAAAACATTTGCCAGATGATATATACCAAATGTTCATTCAACTCCTATAACCTGGAATTTCTACTACTGGTCCAATACAAAAGACAAAAACTTTCACCAGAAGCTTTATTAGACCTTAGTTCCACACAAACAAAACATTTCAAAATCTGCACAAATATTTTCAGGAGAAAATGTTCAGTGTTGTCTTCAAAAAGTTGTCTGAATTCAAAACTTTGAGCAGTTGAGATAATAAGCTACTTCCCAAACTTTCACTCAAAACTTTAATGTTAAAAATGCTGTCATCATTGTCGCTGTTCTAACTGACCGAAATTAATACCAAAGTCTCAGTGTGCTGTCATCATTGTCACTGTTGTAACTGACTGAAATTAATACCAAAGTCTCAGAGTATTGTCATCCTTGTCACTGCTATAACTGATTGAAAGTGATACCAAAGTCTCAGAGTAGATATCACTTGGAGTACTGTCATCCTTTTCACTGTTGTAACTGACTGAAAGAATACAAAGTCTCAGAGTATTGTCATCCTTGTCACTGCTATAACTGACTGAAAGTGATACCAAAGTCTCAGAGTAGATATCACTTAGAGTACTGTCATCTTTGTCACTGTTGTAACTGACTGAAAGGATACAAAAGTCTCAGAGTATTGTCATCCTTGTCACTGCTATGACTGACTGAAAGTGATACAAAAGTCTCAGAGTACTGTCATCTTTGTCACTGCTGTGACTGACTGAAAGTGATACAAAAGTCCCAGGATCTGCTTAAGTGGGCAAGATGAAAGCCATATTTTGATTAGTCAGTTTTTTGGACTTAATACAGTGTTATTGGATATTAACATGCTGTAACACTAGATCATTGTCTTGGCCTTAAATTTTATTTTCACTTGTACTTATGTATAACAGATATTATCAAACTTTCTTCATGAATTTGCAGGATTGTAATTTGAGAATATTCTGATGTCATGATTCCTCATAATTTTCAGTCTTCATATCATTTAAGCCAAGGACCTCATTCTGTTCGTAGCTCCTCTCGTAGTGAATAATTTTCAATTCTGGATCTTCCTCAGGGGCATGCACATTCTGAAAACAGACCGGGAAAGTCTAAAAGGTATTATCTTCTGAGTGTACAAATACAGTGATATATATTAGGAATATTGATTTTATAGTTACAATATATTAAATCATTAAGCCTGTATTGTAATTCACAGAATACAAAATAACAACTAACCATAATCATGTAATTTCATTAACTTATTAACACTTGCAAGTAGATGAAATTATGGACCTAATGTTTTTCATAAAATATCAGCTTAATTATCATACTTAAGCTAGCTTTGAAAGTTATGTATCCTAGCTGATGACAGCTATAATTTTACTTTTATAATGAACTTTAAAATATGTTTCTTGTTTTATACAAAAGGTACCTATTAACCACAGTAACCAAAATAAACATAGCCAGGATACTCCAAATTGATCTTATATTTTTTCCCATCCAGCTTAAAAAATTATGTAAATAATATACTCATCAAAATATGCTAAAATGAAAACAATTTTTTTTTGGGGGGGGGGAAAGCTCCTTCTGGATCTGTACTTGAATTTTGTTCCCACAAGGATGAAGAATTACTTGTATATAGCTGTTCCCTGCTGGATCATCCAAAATTAGATGTACACCCAATCTCTTCCCATTTATCACCTATAAAAACAAAACAATATAGACCCTGAGAAAAAGATCAGCACAGGCCATACAATTCCCACTGCATGTTGCATGGGGCACAGATAATTATGATTTGGGCAGCAAATATTCTATTAAGTAAACCAATGGGAAAGAACAAGTTCTGATAATACCTATGACATCATTAAACAGGTTAAGTGAAATTTAACAGAGCCAATATAACTATGAATTTCACTTGCCCCTGGGCAAGTAAGCTTATAAAAACATTCTGAAGTCATGCTGCAACTGATCCAAGACATATTGAAGATTTACCACACCACTCATGTGTAAACCACTTACTACTACAGACATTACAGACTCACATCTGCCACTGTTTAATTTGCCAGCAGGTCTGGGTCAATGCCAGGTGTGTCCAACCCACGGCCTGTGGGCCACATGTGACCCAGTCCTTTACATAGTGTAGCCCATGGCAATGTAGGCAGTCCTTTTGAAAATATGTCCTTTAATTAATATGCATAATTAGTGATAAGAAGCTATTTCTTGCTCATGCAGCCCACAACCTTAAAATTTTTATCTGTTTAGGTCCACAGCCAAAAAATGTTGGAGGCCCCTAGTCTATGCTGTTCATTAACTTATTATTTTCAGCAAACAGTGAGAACCCTGGACTGCTGGCCAGTTTTTTTCCAAATATCGGAATATTCCAATTGCTGAAGATTAAAAATATACCTATACAGTTATCTTAAGATTGTGTGTGTGCAAATTTATGTGATGAAACTGCTTACAAATATAGTGGTCACTTGAGCCTCTCAGTATACCACTGTTCTTCTTATAATGTGGGTGTGGTCATGGATCCCATTAATGTGGTCATATTTTCTTTGATCATTCTTGCTTAACATATTTTACTTTGTGTGGAATCAATTTAAATGTGATTTTAAATCATTACACAGTGATGTATTTCAGGTGCCACATTTTAAATGTAATTTTAAATCATTACACAGTGATGTATTTAGGGTGGCGATGCTGCAGTTTAAGCTCTAATGTGCTCCAGGAATAAAAATCATTGCTTCCAGTATGGCATGTTCCACCCAATAGTGTAAATCCCAATTCTGATCTAAAATGTTTCAAGTAAATTTCAATTCTCCAGATTCTTGAATTTTCGATAAAACATTCCTCAGCTGGCTTATCAGCAACTGTATACGTCTACATCCTTGCAATGGAATGAAAGCAAACTATCCAGCTGATTTCTAACTCAAATTTAATTCAGCAAAAGAAAAAGAAAGAAAAACTTTTTACTCATCCAGAATCAACTCTTACTCAACCATCTGTTGCAGAATATAAATTTTGACAATATAAAAAACCTTGATTCAATCATGAAAAAGATTATAATCCAGAACTTATTTGGTCCCCCTTCTAACTCAAGTTAATGCAAACTGTAACCAGTCTACTCTCCTTCTGATAAGCATTTATAAGTATTGAAGAATGAATCAAATTCCTGAATGAGTCTGATCAAATCAAACGGAAAACAAACTTTCTGTAGAATGTACAGACTTCCAAAAAGCAAAGTCAACAATATTCTTGATAGAACATCCTTTTCATTAAAGAGTAACACTGGTTAGCCTAGAATCAACTCTTGCCTGATTATATGAACAGTTTTCACTTGCCACTTTGAGTCTGGTGAGTGAATTTTCAATTCTTGCAAATGAATTTTTATACAAAAAATTTCTTACCATTTTAAAATATGAATAGAGAAATTCATCTGGATATAAAGAAAGGCTTCAGGGATCTCGAAGTGGAATAAGCCTATACATACTCAAAGAATACAAGTAATATGCCACACACTTCACTGTGTGAACCAGAAGCCAAACATGCACAAGAAGCCGACCCAGAATAACCAATGTCACTGAAGCATGAAATGGTCAAAGTGTAACAGTGTCACTGAAGCATGAAATGGTAAGTGGAATGGTGTTGACCTCACGAAGATACATCTACAAATTACCATGAATATGAAGCCCCATATCCAAGAAACTGACCTAAATGAAAACTTAGCCCAATTCACAAAAGCAGGTATTTTATGTAAAAGTTACGTAGTTTTGGTGGAATGGCATTGTACTCACCAAAATGCGTCTACATACAAAGCTGTATGACTGGGGATCACAGTATCTGACAAACGGAAGAAAAAATTAAACTTAACCATGGTGTCTAGGATGGAAAGATGGATGACCATTGATGACAGAGATAACAATTTTAAAGATTTTAAAGGAGTAAATTAGAGACCTATTTGAATGTATTGAGAGAGTAACTACCTCTTTCAGAGCATCACAGATTTTCTGCAGGTTATTAGCCTGACTGCGATCAGCACTGTCTCCTTGAAGGAAAGGGTTGGTTCCCCCAAGCTGAAAGAGAGATGTAAAAAATTGATGTTCAAAGTAAATATTGTGATGCATTGCCAAGAGATACTGCCTTTTGTTGTGTATATTACTGTGAATACCATGGCCATATGTCAGGATCTTTATTGTTTGATTCACACTGTTATAATATACATTGTTATAATCTACATTTTGTTATGATTTACAGTATTACTATTTCAAGAAAACAACACAGACTCTGATCCACCTGAACAATGATGGGTCTTTGGTCTTCACAGCCAGATGTACATTATAGCCTATTTACTTATCTGCTTCAAAACAGATTTTTTATAATATTACCACTTTCTCATTTGAAATACACTGGGAAACATTCATACTGCCTTGCTGTCTGTTTGTCAAGTGTCACTTATCCCTTGATCATTAAATCTTTTGGGTGCCACTTCTGATGCCCTGATGACAACATTTCTGAAACAACTGTAGTTACTGATTGTGTGTCATTCTTCTTGAAAGATCATGCTTGTCTGTTAAAAGCAGTGTTGAAACCAACAAAACCAACCCAAAAAATTATTCCGTGATGTTTTCAAGTCAGTTCCTACACTGGCATCCTCTTTTTCCTTTTGCCACTTACAGTGCCTTGCAGGATGGTTCAGACCATCCCTGAAGATCATGTCACATGACCAAACCAGCTTTGCATTCTCTTCTTCACGATTGTCGGGAGGTCAACATGGTCCCCGGTGGCTGACTAGATAGTGTTGCACACTTCTTGGTTTTGTGGTTCATGTAGCTGATGCCCAAGATGTATCTACAGCATTATGTTTCAAGGACCGTTATTTTGTCAGCGTTGTTTTTTAAGTCAATGTTCTGCAGTCTTCCCAGCAACCCTTTGTAAAATGGTAGGGATAAAGTATTACTTAAAAAGATGATTAAAACACCAGCAAAAATAGGGACATTATATAAAGAAAAATACAGGAAAACCAGTATAAAAGGTCACGTGAGTTCAGCGGTTACCGGGTCACAACAGCCATTCTAATTTCCCCACAGCAAATTTCCAATATAAATGTCATGTGATCAGTGGTCACCTGTCTTCAGTGGTAAGTAGCCATGTGTTTCTTAAACAAGCAGCGGTTTCACTCTGGCATCCACAAGGGGTGGTCATGTCTTTCTTAACATAGAGCAAATCATCAAACACATTTCAAATTAACTTCACAATGTCAGCTGCTGATACCAGAAATGTAGAATATCTAACAATTGGATTTGATTGAAAAACAAGATTTGACCGAAAATGACTCACCAAACAAAGAATGTGGACAAATGTCTTTTTGGTATACATTTTTTTTGGCCATGCTAATCTGCTACATTCATGGATAAATTGGGACAGTTGGCAGGTAAGCAGCTGGTCTTTGTTGGTACTGAATGAAGGTCTACCATACAGCTAGTCATTGAGTGTCTATCATGCAGCTGAGATACTTACACTGTCCTCTATATCCAACAGCAGTCCCTCCACAGTTGTAAATTTACCTCCAAGTGTCCCAAAGTCACTTGACAACTCTAACTCTGGAATCTCCACAAACGAGGTCTCACTCTGAAAGAAAGGCAACAAGAAGTCTGCTTCAAACCGTATTAAGCCTAGAACTACTAGGGGATGCAACTCTGTTCTGCTTCCCAAGTTCTCTTTCAGTTGGGATCCTAAGCAGTGTTTTATATTTTGGATAAATTTTGTGATATTGGACTGCAGAATCATTAGAGCTTGATAGAATATCCATGAACTAGTTTACAACATAAAGTGGACTGAGGATTATGATCGATGTGATTCTTTGATGTTTTCAAAACTTACAAATTTCTGGTTTGTAAATATTAAGATAAGGTCATATAATTTAATAAGTCTCAAACTGTAAACCCATTGGAATTTATCCATGTATGATTTATATTTCCAAGTAGCCTTTAATTTGCATATGATGCCTGAACTGTTCTACTTGGTCATTTTAGGCATATCAAAATGATTGATAGACAGGTTAAGTTCTATTTCAATACTTAATGTACTTAAGTCATGGTAAGATTATACCCATATGAACTTAGTCCTCTACTGTAAATAGTATATACATGAAAGAAAATGACTAAAGCAGTAATTTTGATATGTTTCTCATATTTCAAAATCTTCCTGGCCAGAAGCCTTCTTTACATATGTTAATGTCAACATAAACCCAAACAGGGAAACAATTTTAATGAAGGCTGCTGACACATGTGACTTGTTATATATTTCCCCAATTTCAAATGAAGCCATAAACGTTTTGGCAGCACATTAGACTGTTATTTTTATGAAAATATTGTTTTTCTAAACTGTTAGAATGATTTATATTTAGAACTGCATACCCCAACTCATAAATCACACCATACAGCATTTTAAAAAATAGTCCATACTTCTATAACACATGGAGAACTAGATTTGTCTTTGTAAAACGTTCATGCCACTACAACAAAATGAAAATGTTACATTTGAAATAACTGACTAATACAAACTACTCAAACATATCTATCATCCAATTTCACGGTCTACTTTACTAGTTTAGGTGGTTTTTAGCTGAATCATGCCAACAAGGTTTTCATTAAAAAACTTTCACATGTCAAAAGAGATGAAAACAAATTGTAAAAGATTGGAAAATTACTGTAATGGACTGGAAAAAAAAAAAATACACACACACACACACACACACACACACATCCCCAACAACTTTTGTTTCACTATTTCAACTGGTTTATGCGTAATTGTGTTGTATACAAACAAAGAGGTTAAAAGTCCAAGAAGTTCAAAAATGTGTAAGCAAGTAAATAAGTAACCTAAGTGGGCCAGAGATTGTTCACCTAGCTGACAGCTGCCTAAGCAGTTGGCAAAGAATGCAGGGACAGTAAGATGCTTTCTGTAGAAATAGCCCCATTGATTGCATACATTATCAAAACAGTTGACATGAGACACTGTATTTGTTACCTTTATAACATCTCTGGATAGGTCGCTTCGATCAGTAATGTGCAGTTCAATCCTTGTCCCTTTTGGCTCAGTGCCAGCTCCACCCTTCACCTCATTGTCACGGTGACCACAAATATCACAAATAGTTGCCATGATGATGACCTCTTTAAAATGAGGAATTTCTTTCTAGGTCAAGGTCATTTTATCAAAATGTAATACTTACATTATTTTACAATTTTGTCTCAAGTTATTTAACATTTATATCTTTATTTAACAATTATATTCAATAATTAAATTGTTATTAGGCTTGAGAATAATCTTTCATATAGGATTGAAATACAATACTTTGCAAAAATAGACTTACAAGGAAAACAAGAGTCCCTCAAAAGTACTGATGCTCCAATGGCTTAAAGAATTTCCAATAATTTAAGATCAGACCACATCTTTTTTAACTGCTAACTGTTCAAAAATTTCTGACATTCTTCTGCAATAAATTTTTTTCATATTTGCTGCTGTGGGGAACATATTGGATGTCATATTGGTACCATTTTCATTTAGGACCAACAAGACATCATAGGAAGTCTTGTTTGGAGGAAACCCCATGTTGATTTAACTTTTCGTTTGGGCAGAGTAATGATAATGAGAATTTCAAGAAAGATGACAAGATGACCATGGTAGATGTCAGACTGGCAACATTTCAATTTAATACCAACAAGACATCATAGGAAATCTTCTAGTGCAAGTACAATGGGAATATGACATCATAACAAGAGTTTCAAGATGGCCATTGTGGCAGTCATATTAGGAGTCAGATTGGCATCATTCTCCTCTACAACAGACAGCTAGATATAACACGTTTTTCAGTGAAAATCCATTTCTGATATGAACATTCATTCAGGAGAAGTAGTGACAAGTGGTTCAAGATGGCCACTGTGGAAGGCATAATGAATGAATGGCATTTTCATTATGGACATTATAACAAGTTGTTTAGTAAAATCTCCTGTTGATATAACCATTCATTCTGGAGAAGCAGTGATAATATTTTCACAGCGGCTGCAGTGGTGGCCATACTGGACATCAACTTAGCACCATTTTCATTTAGGACCAACTAGACATCATAAGCAGTCTTCTGGTGAAAACTCCATGGCAAGATTACTTTTCTTTCAGTAGCTATAACAAGATTTTCAAGTTAGACATTGTGGTGGCCATATTGACCATCAGATTTCAGACCAACTAAAGACTGTAAGAAATCTTCTGATGAAAACCCTCATGCTGATGTAACTTTCTATTCAGAAGGAGTAGCCATAACAACGTTTTCAAGATAGTTGCAGTTGTGGCCATATTGGACATCAGATTGGAACATTTTCATTTATCACCATATCGACATCATAATAACTATTTTAGTAAAAGCTCCACCCTGATATGACCATTGATTCAGGAAAAGTAGCGATAAAAAGATTTTCATGTTGATATGACATAATTGGATCTCCGAGTCGGTACGATTTTTACTTATGACCAACTAAATCATGGGATGAATGTGTGTGCAAAGCTTCATGGCAATCTTCCAAGTAGTTTGTGAGGAGTAGTGATAACAAACTTGGGCTAACTGACAGTCAACAGACAAACACACCATCCCATAACATCTTCTGGTCTATGATTAGTAGAGCTACAAGGCTGTTATGTTTAAAAATGAGGACAAAAACCTTAAAAAAATGGCATTTAAAAATGAAGTCACAAAAAATCTGTAACAAATCTATGTATATAAAGTTGAATAAGGTGAGAATTGATAAGAAAATACATAGCATATGTCCAACAATTTTCAAACCCAGATGGTACCCAACCTAACATACCCTACACACAGCATTCATGATATCATGAAGCAGTCCAGTGGGCAGCTTAAATTTAATAGATGGTATCCAAGGTCAAGCTATCATGACATCATGAAGCAGTCCAGTGGGCTACTTAAATTCAACATATGGTATCCCAGATCCAACATTCATAATATCATGAAGTAGTTCACTGCAATAATTAAGTTCAGCATATGGTATCCCAGACCCATCACTGATCAGATGACAAGGCAGTCCTCTGGGTTACTTAAATTCAACATATGGTATACAGGCACAGCATTCACATATAACATCATGAAGCAGCCCTCTGGGCAACATAAATTCAACACATGGTACCCCAGACCAAGCATTTTTGATATCATGAATTAGTTCACTGGGTTACTTCAATACACTGTACTCCAGATGCAGCACAATATCATGAAGCATTCCTTAGACTATTTAAACTCAATGCACAGTGTCCCAGACCCACCATTCATAATATCATGTAGTAGTCCATTGGCTATTTTAATTCAACATATGGTGCCCAAAACCCAGCATTCATAATATCATGAAGTAGTATATTGGCTATTTTAATTCAACATACAGTGCAACACAAACTGAACATAAGGTATTCAAGACATAGCATTCATAAAATTATGAAGTAGTCCACTGAGCTACTTGAATTCAGCATATGGTATCCCAGATGGACCATTCACAATATCATGTAGTAGTCCACTGGGCTACATGAAGTAGTAGACTGGGCTACTTAAATTCAACATGCAGTATCCCAGACATATCATTCATGATATCATGAAGTAGTCCAATGGTTTACTTAAATTCAACATACAGTATCCCAGACATACCATTCATGATGTCATCAAGTAGTCCAATTGCTTACTTAAATTCAACATGCAGTATCCCAGACATACCATTCATGATATCATCAAGTAGTCCAATGGCTTACTTAAATTCAACATACAGTATCACATACACAGAATTAATGCATAAAAAGGATACCAACAGACTTCATATTGGTTGGACAAGGTGCATTGCATTTTGGACAATTTGTTTGAAAAGTTGCAACCTGGAAAGTAATGTTTTACATGTTTAGATCATCATACTATATTTTGGCACTTGACTAGTTGCCAGGTCTGTGACAGATTGGTCTACTCATTAACACAACCTTTTCAAAAAGAGTACTTATATATATATATATATATATATATATATATATATATTAATATCCATTGTATTATGGTAATGTACTGGTAGTCCCCATTCATAATTGCAGCTTATGATGTTCTGAAACAACTACTGACAGTTTTGGGTAAACTTTAAGTGCAGCACAATGCTACATTAGCACTGTGAAATATTGCTGTTGATATCAAAATCTAATGGATACCAAATTTACTTATACAAAACAGAGGTTGAAAACTCACAAACTCCACTCACAAGATCAACCAAGTACTACAGAATTTCACTTGCCTAGAATAAACACTTACTCAACTAATAGAGAAAATATAAAACTGATAATGTTAAAGACCTTAATTTAAACTGAGTGAAAAGTTCATTTCCAGAACTTATTGTGACCCTTTAAACACCATATGTAAGTAAGTACAAACTGACACCAGTCTGCTCTCCATCTGGTAAGCAATTATTCACACCTAAGAGTGAAAAAAAATATTAAAGCACTTGTATGATGTTCATCCAAACAAATGGAAAACAAACTTCTGATAAAGAGTGTGGACATTCATTGAAAAATGCTGGCAATATTCCCAAAAGAACATATTTTTCATTAAAGAGGAACACTGGTCAGACCTGAAAAAACACTTAACCAATAGAGTGATTGGAAAATTTAATCAACTTCTAGAAATTTGCACTCACCATTTTAAGTTTTCAACCCCTTTATAGACATAATTTTGACCCCTCCATTGTGCAGAGATTATCCTGCATCAGCATCACAATTTACACACATAAGTGACTGGAGTGAATTAAAAATATTACATATAACAACATACTGCATCAATGGATGAATTTTCAGTTTCAAGAGTAAAACCACATAAATATAAAAAAGAAAATAGTAACTGACTGTGTATCTTTAATAATATTTTTAAAGCAGTGAACATTGTCTTTTTGTCCTTGTTAATTTTATCTTATTTACCATACCTCATCCTTAGCAGTAAATGGTTTATTGTCATGGTCCATGCTTTCCTCTTCTTCCTCCACCTGAAATTCACAAATTTTGCAATGACCTGGAGTTTTCTTTCAATCAGTAAAAAAACCGCATTTATTGTAATTTTAAAAGGGGACCAAATCACAAGTTTTAAATTGCAGTGTAACAATCATTGCTATACAACTGAAAAATATGTTACTGTATACACTGGGCTAAAAATTGGCACATCTGATGGTCTGCCACAAAATGTAGGTCACTGTTTGTACATATTAAATTCTATCAAAGCTACAAATATTTATTGGTAATATATATATATATATATATATATATATATATATATATTTGCATAATTTAACAATTAAATTTGATTAATTTCAGTAAAAGTAGCCATAACCACAATATTATCATATGATCATTTTTTTTCTTCCATTAACTTTACATTGTCAGAAACATGCAGTATTTCTCCCTACTGCACTGTTTCATACTGAACCATACTTCTAAAAATAGTATTGTGTGTTAAGAACTAATTTTTATTGTAAACAAACAATGTACACTCATGTAGCAGATGCTGGAACTTTTGATTTATTAGATTTGTCTGTAGATGAACTAAACAAGCTGTCTGATCCATTTGAAAGTAGAGATGATACAGTTGATAAGGTGGATGAGTATATCTAGTCACAAAAGAAACTTTCAACCAAGCAAATGACTGAACATGATACATGTATCTGCAATGTCAAGCAATAACAAGAATGAGACTTGCAGTATTGAAAATACTGTTCTGATCATTCAAACACTTATTTTGGAGAAATGTTCATAATGATTCGCAAATCAAATGATTCTTGGGTCTATAAAAATAGCATAGAAAGGCCTTATAAGGCCAAGGGCTATTCCATCTCTCTCAAAGGCATCCCATTATACCAATCAGTCAAAGCAGTGAATTCTTTAAAAAATGCAACTGAAGAAGGCAAACAAAAACCTCTGAGCCAATAAGCCAAGACGACAAAGAAGCCTTGGTTTCTGCTGACAACCCAGCTGCTTTGCAATTTTCCCCCAATTTACTTTTTTGAGAAAATGTTTGGATTTTATAATACAAGTCATGTAAATTGCTGGGATCCCTCCAAAAAAGAGCATGCAAGTGACAGGGCATAAAAATGTCACCTATAGCTTGTACTAATACTGCAAGAAATATACTTACCTTTATGCATCTTAAATTTCCTAAAAATGCCTTTTTTCTGCTAATTAGAATTACATTTCCAACTTTAATACTGCCTGTAAACCAGCCTATTACATGCTTTATGACTTTCACAGACTTTAATACTGCCTGTAAACCTGCCTATTACCGATGCTTTATGACTTTCACAGACTTTAATACTGCCTGTAAACCTGCCTATTACCGATGCTTTATGACTTTCACAGACTTTAATACTGCCTGTAAACCTGCCTATTACCGATGCTTTATGACTTTCACAGACTTTAATACTGCCTGTAAACCTGCCTATTACCGATGCTTTATGACTTTCACAGACTTTAATACTGCCTGTAAACCTGCCTATTACCGATGCTTTATGACTTTCACAGACTTTAATACTGCCTGTAAACCTGCCTATTACCTATGCTTTATGACTTTCACAGACTTTAATACTGCCTGTAAACCTGCCTATTACTGATGCTTTATGACTTTCAGACTTTAATACTGCCTGTAAACCTGCCTATTACTGATGCTTTATGACTTTCACAGACTTTAATATTGCCTGTAAACCTGCCTATTACTGATGCTTTATGACTTTCACAACCTGCCTATTACTGATGCTTTATGACTTTCACAGACTTTAATACTGCCTGTAAACCTGCCTATTACTGATGCTTTATGACTTTCACAGACTTTAATACTGCCTGTAAACCTGCCTATTACTGATGCTTTATGGTTTTCACAGACTTTAATACTGCCTGTAAACCTGCCTATTACTGATGCTTTATGGTTTTCAGAGACTTTAATACTCCTGTAAACCTGCCTATTACCTATGCTTTATGACTTTCACAGACTTTAATACTGCCTGTAAACCTGCCTATTACTGATGCTTTATTGCTTTCACAGACTTTAATACTGCCTGTAAACCTGCCTATTACTGATGCTTTATGGTTTTCACAGACTTTAATACTGCCTGTAAACCTGCCTATTACTGATGCTTTATGGTTTTCACAGACTTTAATACAATACTTGAGCACAATATCGTAATGTTGACAAACATGTCACATCTCCACCAACAATTAAATGCCAATCACAATATTTTAGGGAGGAAAGTATTTTAGGAAGAATTTGTGAGCTATCTATTTGAAATATATTTTTTATCCCCAGTGATATAATAATTTATTACATACTCTGATTGTGTCCAAAATACTTAACAAAGGAGGTAACTGAACAATATTTTCCTGTATATGTCATCATCAAGTTGTATAAATCACTAAATGTATATCATAACATTATAGCATCATCCAACTTTTTACATTATGTTGTCAAACTTACCTGATACTTTCATGCACATTATTAGAATGAAGTTAAGTAATAGTTAATTAGTTAATAAAACAGAACATATTTCTCTGAATATGTGTCATGAAATCTGGTAGATGATGCTAATAATAAAGTATTAATAAACATGTTATTGTATGTGTACTGTCATATACGTTGACTTGTTTTGGCACAACTAACTTGTGTACTGTTTGAGACATACCCTTGTTTTGGCATAGCTGACAAGTATGTGTACTGTCTGAGACAACCTTGTTTTGGCATAGCTGACTTGTGTACTGTCTGAGACATAGCCTTGTTTTAGCATAGCTGACTTGTGTACTGTCTGAGACATAGCCTTGTTTTGGCATAGCTGACTTGTATACTGTCTGAGACATAGACTTGTTTTGGCATAGCTGACTTGTGTAGTCTTATAACCTGTGAGGACTTGTTGTTTTGGCAAAGTCAACTTGTAAGCTTGACCAGTAAACCCACAAGTATTTGATTATGTTACTCATTAAAACTTCTATTTCACTAATTTTCTAATGTGTAATGAAGCTAAATATTATGATCTACAGTATCTCTGTCTTGATATTTGCTATCACTGACTTTTGCCATTGATAAAAAATACAGGTACTAAAATATGTCACACCTGTTTAACTTGTGTACTATGTCACTGTCATTAAGAAAAGTTTCCTAGCAACACTGCATAAAATACTCAATTTTTGGGGGTCAACCTTCAAACAATGTTGCAATGCTAGAACTACGACATTACTGCAATATGTCACAATGACGTCAATATGGCAATTTCTGTTCCAGCATTTACTTCGTACCTATGCTTTTTTCTCCCTACTCTGCAATAACAATGATAAATTAGTGTCTATTTAATCTTATTTTCAAAAATAAATGAAAATAGAACCATTTAAAAATTTTAATTACATGATAACTTATGGTTATCTTTTCAAAATTTGTAAATCCTTCTTCAGTGACTAGTCTTGTTTGCTATAATGTAATCAGACATGTTGAATTCTTTGTTGTCAAACATGGCAGACATTATGATGCAGATGGCATGGCTCACAACTGCCCTTCTTGGAGGTCAGTGATTTGAATTCTTTTCAAGTGGATTATTCAGGATAATAAAATTATATGAACCTTTCATATTCTGCAAAAGAGATCTTGAAACTCAAAGTCTGAGTTTTAGAACTGTTGTGTTAAAAAAAAACGTTTTCAGACACACTCCCAAGGGGCTATGAAAACAAACACTTGCCCTGACTTAAGATCCATTTGCCTGAAATGGCCATATTTCTTCAAATAATGTTGAAATTGTTACAATTTACATAAAATAATAAACAAATGCATTTATTTAACTAATTTTCTGTGAGAAATTGCATCTCACAATAGTGTGACTTTTTGCCTGCTACAGTACTGATCTGATTTTATTTCACTCAAGGCACTGTTTTCTCAATGTCCTATGTAAACCAGTTCTCAGAAGTTCGTTTTCTGAATAGTGCAAAAATCTACATGTTTCTCGATCAAAGGTTAATATAGAAACTAAGTTAAAGAGGCACTGATCCTATTTTATTACATCAATCAGCATAATCCAAATCTTTAAATTTCAGAATTAGTTCAAATCACAGGACTGTGGATGTTGTTGTTGTAGGGTTTAACGTCATTTTTTAGCACAAGATAGGCTATATATGGCGGCCAGCATAAATGGTGGAGGAAGAACCCAGGAAAACCCTGGAAAGAACCACCAACCCACGAGAAGCTGCTGGCAAACTTTCTCACATACCCACATTGGCCGAACCTGAGACTCGAACCAACGCAGACAGAGGTGAGATGGCAGTGATCCGTAATGGTGAGTGCTTTAGACCACTTTGCCACTCGGGACCCCTACTGTGGATGTATCATGATTATTTAAAAGACTCACTCCATAGCAGTAGAACCAATGGCTATCAATTTTCTGAACTAAATGGATTAAAATACAAAGTAAATATCTCCATTCCTTTCAGGTAAAAAAACATTATTACAGGTTTTTATAAGTTGCTAATCCCCTAAGCTTAGCTTAATTGTCAATAGTTGCATAGGTACCACTCAGTATATTTAACCACTGATGTATTACCAAGTCACTGTGAGCTAGGGACAACTCGGTTATTTTTGTGCAGAACATGTGAACACTAATTACAGGTCACTAATGAAAATACAGAACTTTACTGTTCCCCATTAATTAGTCATATGCTCCACTTTGTACACAAAGTTCATAGTGTTCAATGCAATTATGCAGATCTTTACAAGGTAGAGGGACCTACAAATTGAGCCCACAGAAGGGGATGAATATCAATAATTTATCAGTGCCTTTCAAGCACTTCAAAATGAAAATGCTGCATTTTGATGGCGTGCTCTATGTTTCTTTCAGGCAAATTTGAGAACACTTTTTTTTTTAAACAACCATGATGGTAACTCACTTAGAATATGGGCTAGCTGATTTTATGTGCTCTGAATTGAATTTCTATTATTATCCAATCAAATGTGATCATTATGTCACAAAAGTAAAATCCATTGTGACTGGCAGACACAAAATCCGAAGTTCAAACTTAATCTCAGAAGATTAATGATTTCCAAGCCAGGTTCTAAAACTTCAACTCAACATGTATAGTCCACTGAACCCTTAAAGAAGCTTTTTATTATTATATTACAAAAGATACACATTTGCTCATGTATAATGCTCATAAAAGTGACAAAATGTAGACCCAGATCAGCTGTTGTTTAATGTGCCAGCATATAAGGGCCTAACTGTTTGCACTGAAATATTAAGTAAAGTGGTCCCTTGCTATAACACTGATCAGGGGAGCCATGAAAGTGTACCAGGAAATAAGTGAGGTCACCTTATAATGACATATCTTATATGATGTGCTGAACAATGGAATCCATTAACATACCCGTGTTGTATCACATACCATATTATACTGACGGGTTTTATTGTCGGATCCATTACATTACTTGTGTTATATCAAGGACCATGTTAAACTGATGTGCTGTACAATGGCATCCATGAACATACCCATGTTATATCAAAGGCCATGCTATACTGATGTGCTGTACAATGGAATCCATGAACATATCTGTGCCATATCAGGGACCATGATAAACTGAAGTACTTTATAATGGAATCCATGAACATACCTGTGTTATATCAAGGACCATGAAGTGTTCTATGATGGGATCCATTACATCACCCATGTTATGTCAAGGACCATGGTATAATGATGTGTTTTATAGTGGGATCCTTGACTATGCACCTGTTCTATCAAGGACCATGTTATAATGATGTATTTTATAGTGTCATCCATGACAATACCTAAGTTACATCAAGTACCATGTTTTATTGTGGTAGTGTATAGTGAGAGAGCATTATACAACAATAAGCACAGGCCCTGATATGCCTGTGTATTATGCAATAAGAGAACAGATCTAAAGTTTTGCAGCTAACTGTATGTTGCCAAAGGATAAATACAGTAAAAGGACTTACACTGCCAAGACCAAGTGCTTCATTCTGTGCCTCATTTCGCTTATAACTCTCCACCTTCAGCTGAGGGTCCTTATCAGGGGCCAGAGTGATAGAGTTAAGGGATCATCTCAAAACATAAAGTTAATATGTCTCATTTTATACTGTGACAATTAAAACAATCAAATTTGCATGCAATGTAATACAATTTCAATATAATGTGGGGCATTAAATATAAAAATTATACATGAAGTACATTAAGAACCAAGTGACTTGATTGTCTGACCTTTCATTAAATATTATCTCTGGATTCACAAAAAACAAACAATGGATATCACAGTGTTCTTGAATTATCTATGCTTGGTATTAACATGAGAATATGTCCACAGAAAGTGAACATATATTCTTCACAGTTTAACTCTCCTGTAATTTTCATCAATCTTTAAGTAATACCACTTTTACATTTTGTTTTTCATGGTACTGTATACTCAAACTATTTTGCTTTGAAATTTCAATAGTACATTATGAAAATATAACAATATCTGAAGAAAAAAATCCCCTTTGAAAAGGAGGCAACCTTTCATGATTTTCTTGGAACCTATCACCATGCATGCCTGCTGCATTGTTACCTCTTAACCTATCACCATGCATGCCTGCTGCCTTGTAAACGTTTAACAAATCACCATGCATACATTCTGCCTTGTTAACTCCTAACATATCACCATGCATCAGAGATGCTGCCAGGATTTTAAAGGGGGAAGCTCCCCCATTGTCACCAAAATAAGGGGAAGTAGCAAAAAATGAGGGGAAGAGGAAATGGACATAGTTCAATATTTACCTAACATTTCAATATTTCTCTTTCTTCCTGCTCCACTCTATTAGAGGTCTATTGAAATCAAAATCTTTGAAAGATGTTGCATCTAATCGTGTAAACATCAAGCTGTTGATTGTTTCTGAGCTTAATCTGTTCCATATCTGTGTATGAATATTGCTCTGTGCTGTGAACCCCTCTTTCACAGTCTGCTGTCTGAAGAGGCATGTACTTAGCTAGCTTAGCCAGCTATAACAAGTTTGGAAACTGTTCTTTTTGGTCATTATGTAAATTTTCCTCAACTCAAGAGCATTATCTTTAGGGTATTTCTGCTCCAAAATAAGATTTTTCAATCAAATAAGCTTTGGTGGGTTTTTTATATTTATATACAGAACACAGTTGATATGGTGCATTCTATTATGCCATATTTCACATCTGTTCCATAATGAAATATTTGGGCTTTAACTCAATTAAAGCCATAATCTGCTTGTGAAGAGTTATTTTGATCAAATAAATATCTTTACTTCTTAAGTTCATTTTCTTAATTCTTATTATTCCATTTATCTTAACCCTTATAGGGATATATAGCTTTGTAGCACATGAGCTCCTGGACTAAATTGTTTGATCAAAGACACGAAAATTGCACTCACTTTTAAATTGTTTGTATTTTTAACTAGACTGGGTATTCTGCCATTTTTACATTAAATTTCAACATACCACAGAAACGGTGGGTTGACATGCATGCCAGCTATTTTGTCCATCCAGCAGGTACATCAGACTCATATTTAGCACCATTATCCAGCTCAAACTCACTCACTGGTATCTCCATTAACACATTCCCAGCTCCAATGTACTGATATGCTTCATAACTTTAAAATTGTTGTGATCATCACTCATCCACCCGTATTTGTCAAATAAAATCATCATCTGAAGATGATCCATGCAAGGAATTAGCCATTTTTGCTTTTCTAAGCCTGTATTTTAAACATGCATTTGTAAAACTTTTGACACAAGATTCAAACTGTGACAGAATGGTTTTTTCGGGGCCCAATGTGCCAATCAAGTTTAGTTTAAAAACTTGTCACAAGAAGCTGAAGAACCCAGATGTGTACACAGTTGCCTACCTGAAAAAAGATGGATGTCATGACAAGTGCTACTATACCTCAACTGACGTGACTTATGTCATGACAAACACTTTTAGGGTAAAGAGCTAAATAAAAATTGTATACTGTGTGGAGTACATTTACAAATGGGCAACTTTAAACTAATCTACAATTGTTCTTGTGCATCACTGCTCTCCAAGTGTGTGAATTTGTACACCTCTGAATGCATGCCTGCTGCCTTGTTTACACTTAACCTATCACCATGCATGCCTGCTGCTTTGTTACCTCTTAACCTAACTCCATGCATGCCTGCTGCCTTGTAAACTCTTAACATCTGTGGGTTAAATCAGTCTCAAAACAGACTGTACATAGGTTTTATTAAGTCATGTTATAATCATCATATGCATGTAATTATACCTGCTATGCCAAGCTTGTTGAACTTGAATGGTTAGAAATGTATGTGTTTTCCACTATGTAACATACAATTGCAAATTGTTCTAACATTTCCATCTTTCATCAAATTTTCATAAGAATTTTGTCCTGAAAATAAAATTTGTTTCTTCTAATGTGGTTATCATTTTCCAAAGACAGGATATAATATGAAAGAATATACTTTGCATAATTCTAGAGCTAATATTAGTTCTGGTGATTTGTTAATTCCACTCTTTCTGTCAGTACAGTGGTTTAGAATAAAGGATATGGATTCTCCACAAAGCTATTTCCACTGGGGTCATCAAGTACCTGAAATGTACAAGCAACTTTTGAATTAAGAATACATGTGCATGAAGTGATAGATTATTTTACTATCTGAAAAACAGTTATTATTTAAATTAATACACCCATATAATAATTTTCATACATGCATGTAATTACTTCTCATAATAACACAAATGAGGTCATAAAATCATGCAAAGGAAAGGCATAACAATCAAGGAATCTGAACATGTTTCAAAGTCATTTTATGTGGTTTTGGTAAAAAAAAAATGTTTTTTTTTTTTTTTTTCATCATGGGATTAATAGAATCTTGTACTCGTGATCAATTCAAATAATTTAAATTTTCTTCTTAGCAAAGCTCACAAAAACAGAATTTACTAGACTCATTTCATCAATTTCATTTGAAATGGGCACTCACTGTAAGATCATCAACTGTATATACTTGCTTGTAAGTTCAGTCAGACTGCAAACAACAAAGATTCATATCTGTTCTAGCACAATGCAGATCAGGGTCTATGTTGTTTGTTCTACTGATTACTCCTAACAAACTGCACTGACCCAGATGTTCGCATTATGCAATGGCAGATCTGGGTCTGTGCAGTTTGCAGCTGGAGTCATCTTATAAGTGAGTATACACAGCATATCTTTTAAATGTTACAAGTCAAGACAAAAATAAGACAAAGGAATCTACAGGCAACTGTGCATTACATTGTCTCTCTGTCGAATAATGAGATTATTACACTGAAAAATAAGCTTAAAGCTGCTTTCCCTTGAAAAATAGATGAGGTAAATTTATATGTTGGTGGCTGTCTCAGTGAGAAACAGCTAAAAACAATAACATGCAAAAATTTACATTGTCATCAAGAAAAAAAACATTCCGATAATTCCAAATTTACCATTTGTTTCATAAGTACTGCATGTACTCACTTATGAGTCCAACTGCAAACTGAACTGACCCAGATTTGCCATCATATAAAGTGTAGGTTGATCTTGGTCTGGGAAGTTTGTTAGATGTAATTAGTACAACAAAAAACACGACATGCACATTATGCTCCAGCAGATCTGGATCTTTGTTGTTTGCAGTTTGACTTGACTTACAAGTGAATACATACAGTAAGCTTGCAAATGGTGTTGTTCATAACTAATGTGTATCATGTAGTCAACATCTGTGGACTGTTTGCATTACAAAATGTGCAAGTGCACCATCCACCTGATTTGTTCATTACTTTGAACAAACTAATTTTATTTTGCCATGTCTTTTTGTGACTTGATGAAAACAATTGGCTGGAATAATGGTGAACAATCTTAAATGCTGATGCATTTACATCACACCCTCACATCTTCATTAAAATCAACAAGTATGGCATAATTACATATTACATATCCAATATATTTTACCTATAATGATTTTTCAAATTTCTGACAAAGTTTCTTACCCCAACTTAGACAAATATGACCGTAACTGGCCAAGAGCAGCCATATAAAAAAGGGAACATTATTAATGCACTACTGAATTGAACTGGACTATTTATATGTACAATATCAGCTACAATCATATTACTGATTGTAAACATGTTATTCTATGACAACCATCATAATGAACCTTAAAAGTACTTCAGAGTATTTTTTTTTTTATTTTCTTGTGATCAACAAGATTAAATATTTATTATGTAATAATATTTAATATTAATATGAATTCTTACTGAATTTTTTAAAGTTATGGTGTCAAGGTGTAAACTGCTAAGAACAATGTTCATACTTGTCACTCTAACACCAAACTGCTACTGCATTCTTTGCATCCCTATTTATGAGTTCTTGATACTGTCATGTGACCTGAGCTAACCAATACATGCTTTTCCTTCTCAGTGCTAGTTTATTATATTAGTAACCAAGACATATGTTTAAGCACCACAGACAAAATGCTAGGACCAGCATACTGAGCCCAATATCAATGCAATGTTGTAAAACATGTGACCATGACCCCAATGTCAAAAAGTTAATCAAGCATGTTTCAAAGTCAACTGCCTTAGCTTCAAAATGATTCATTCTAAGAAAATCCATGATACCATTAAGGAAATATAAGTAAATGAAAAAGCAAGTTAAAACCTTAGCCACAACCTTAATGCAAATTTTCAACAACTGTGGCCTTCACTCCAAGGTCAAATGGGCCAAAAAGGGTATCACAGAATGAACAACCCTTGCTCATTAATGATTCATTAAATAAATAAAGAACATTGATCCAGGGGTTTAGGAAAAATAAGAAAATGAAGAATTTGTAGTCAAAACCTTAATGCAAAGTTTCTACAACTGTGACCTTCATCCCAGATCAAAGGGGCAAGCAAGCACTTCAAAGAAATTCATTCAATACATGTATATGAAGAACAGCCATCCTGGGTAAAAGAAATAAAAGCAAATGAAGAAACTCTTGCCAAAACATTAATGCCAGTTATCTATGACTGTGACCTTGACATGTGTGTCAAACTATGAATTGTCTTAAACATTCACACACACACACACACACATATATATATATATATATATATATATACACACACACACCATACATAGCAGATTTATTCCCCATAAAGACTTTTTATATATGCTCTGATTAACATCTTTAACAATCAGTTGACTAACATTCTTTTGCAAATATGCACCTGTTGGCTAGTACCACTTACATTGAGTTCCACCCTTTAATTGCCACTTTGTAATGCTTCCTTCACAACCAATAAATTCATTTTTCTTTTTCTAAACTGATCAGTTCATTTTTTGAACTTAAACATGCATGTAGTTTGGAAGTACTAACCATGGTGAAAGGAGATGCTCCTATCTTAAGACTATTCAGCTTCTCTAAAAAGGTGTCAATCTTTGATGCAACATCTGGCTCCTGAATCTGAAAAAAATTTCCAATCTGAAACTGAGCTGTATACAAATATCTGGAATTTTAAAATAATCTTTACATGTATGAGAAAATCCTACTCTTGATTATGATATCAACCAAAGTCCACTTAAACAAAAGATGCTCTAAGCACCCCCACCCCCCACATGTATGAATGAATTTACAAGATTTTCAAATCATGTAAGATCTGTATCATATCCATTTTTTACTTCAGAAGAAAATGTTAAAAGTTTTTTGACTCAACATTAGTAGGGAGAGTTGCCAACAAATTTAATGTTGGAAAGACTCCAATAAACAACATCAAAACAGATACAGACAATGTTCTGTGCAGCAGTGGGAAAATGGAGTAAAGGGAAAGAGAATGATCCTAAATGCCATGCAATATTTGTACCAAGATTTAAATCACAAGGTTTTTCAAATGTTTTTGCACTGTGCATGCCAAAAGCATCCCACTCACATTTCACACTTAAGTATTAAGAACTATTAATGTATGTTCACGTGAAATAAGTCTATTCTTAAGACAAGAACCTTTTGATAATTAATGTTACTTTTAAATGATATATTAAATGCTTTGAAGTTTCATGTAGCTTTTATACTACATTACACATACATACACTTATCACAAATATAACCCCCCTCTAAAAAGTCCACTCCTCTTATAAGGCCACTTTCCAATCACAGAAGGGGTGACATGATAAGAGGGGATCAACTGTGGTGAAGTTGTGTGTGTGTGTGTGTGTGTATATATATATATATATATATATATATATATATATATATATATATATATATATGAAACAAAAAACAACACAAATGCCAAATAATATGTACCACACACACCATGCATGGATAGGATAATAGCATTCTTTAGATCTGAGCTAAAAATAATTAAGATGTTTTCAGCCTTATAAAAATATAGCAAGGATTATTCTGTTGTTTTATTTTCACACCTTTGTTTAACATAGAAGTATGGCTTAAACATTTACCAAAACTCATAAACCTACAGACATTTTACAACAACTAAAATGATGCCCATTATCAAAATAATTCTAAACTTTTCCCCCAATCTACCCTTTAGGCTTAATGAACTGCTTTTATGAAATGCATAAAACACATTGTTCAGCTTACAAATGCTTCATTTTCTTTATTGTCCTCCATCTCTTATTAGGATGAGATTCAGTTTGCAATATATGTCTGTGTTGAATCAATGACAATTTCAGCAAACATCCGTTGAATCATGATGATCTTGTTTTGAACTGCTACACACACATGCACACACACACACACACACACACACACACACACACACATATATATATATATATATAAGAATGAAATTTTACCTACTGCCTGGACATGTACATACAGTAGGTAGGATGCTTTCTATGATCTACAAAGTCTATAAAAATTATGCAGTGACTTTCAAACATGAAATTGTTGTTTGTCTTTTTTCAAAACAAAAATATTACAATAAAAGGTTATGTGAACTGACATAACATTTCAATGGTAAGTAATGAAGTTCGAAGAACTTTTATCAACATTATTAGTGAATAAAGCTGATGTGTAACATCGTATAATGTGCACTATAGTCAATTCCTGTCAATGTCAGCTTTATCCTAATGATGTCACATTAGATGACATATATAAAGAATTTAAAAAAATTAACAGGAAAATTCCACCAAACAGTCTTCTTAAGCCAAGATGTGGAAATTAAAAATTGAACTGGAACAAATAGCTCTTACATCACTATCAGATACATGCATATTTGTTCACATGTTTACTGATTTTGTAAACATTTATGGGTAGCAAACTAAACTAAACCATTTACAGGTAAAGTCATTACAGTTCAGACAACAGCAAGACACTGATAATACATTTTAATGGTTTCAACATCAGTGTTGCATTCATCAATAATGTTACAATTTTTGTGTGTAAGTTTTGGAAAATCATACAACACTGTATTGATCATGTGTTACTACAAATAATGTACCAAGCGCCAAGTTCTCAACATTATATAACATTAACTCCCTTTATGATTTCTTAAGGGAAGAAGCAATTTTAACTCCACCCTCAATATCTCAAATTAAGTTATCAACATATACGCAAACAAACCAAAACCCCAAGAGAACATGTATTTACCCGTCTCTGCTCCTGGTTCTGTTCAAGTCCCTGAATTGCCTTATCAAGTATTCCTTCCACTGTAGTTAGCGCTGTAATGAAGATAAAACATTAATGTATGTAACACCATTTTCTAATTATAACAGTTAGTACCATATATACTTGCCTGTAAGTCTAGTCCAACTGAAAACATAGACCCTGATCTGCTGTCACATAATGTACCTGCATATCAAGGTCTCTGTTGCCTGTTCTAGTGATTACTCCTAAGAAACTACATAGACCCAGATTTGTCAGTGCATTATGTGATGGCTAGATCTGGGTCTGTGCTGTTTGCAGTTGAATTCCAGTTACAAGTAAGTGGATATAGCATATGCCTAGATCTGGGCCTGTGCACCCTGCAGTTGCAACCAACTTGTAAAGGCATATATACAGAATGTAACATAATAAGCTAAGTTTACTAAATACATGAAATCCATTTACAATGATGGATACAGGAAAATTTGCAACAACAAAAAATCATGCCAATATCATTTCTGTGATCTAGAGCTACACTAAAGACTTTTGCTAATGACAATTTTAAGTGTATCAATTTTAAAACTTTCATTTCAGCTATAAAACAAGTTTTACATGGCAAAAATGTTATATCTCACTTCAGCACCAGTGTTACTACTGTTGTCATCTTTTTGATTCCATTTCTCATTACCTGAAAATTATTAATGTAAAATTTCTTCATCTAAATTCCCTTTTTTTTTTTTTTACCTTACCTGCTTTGCCAGGGGCTACTTCAAACTCAATCTCTGGAATGGACAGTGCCGCTGAAGATGTCTGTACTACCATACGATTCAAGTCCTGTTGGTGTGTAACAAAATATAAAGCAACTCTTTAAACAGGACTTGTAGATGCATAAGATTAGAAACATGTTTGAATAAAAATTTTGTTTGATTTATACTTAAGTTCTAAATCTTATTAACACCATGCTTTTATAAGAAAACAATTCCTACAATGTTCCAGACATGTGAAACTTTAGGATATTACTTCGGATAAAGTGTCCCTACTGCACCTTGAATACAGGACTGCAGTTTTCTTGCATAGCCAACATTTAATTATAGTGCAATGGACCAATCTAAACTAAGGGCTTGTGACAAGTTCTGGATCTTCCTTGCATGATTCAAATGATGGTGCATAATTGTTGTGAGCACACTGCTACTTGGTCAAACAAACAAAAATAATTTTGTGTAACTTAAGAAACTTTACGTCACCACTTCAAGTCTTATCCAAAGAAGATATCAAAGTGAAAACATTATAATTCGGAACAGTAGAACCAGTCTTGAAAGACCACCTCTTTTGCCAAAACAATCATATACTTTCAAGACTGGTGACAGGTCATAACACTATATACAGTCAGTAAAGATGTTTACTGAGAAACTGGCCTCTCAAAACTGGGAGTCTCTCATGACTGGTTTTACTATCTTTACAAAACAGGAGTCTCTCATGACAGGTTTTACTGTCCTATCAAAACAAGGAGTCTTTCATGACAGGTTTGACTATCTTTTCAAAACAGGGAATCTTTCATGACAGGTTTTACTATCTTTTCAAAACTGGGAGTCTCTAATGACTGCTTTACTGTCTTTTCAAAAGAGGAAGTCTCTCATGACAGGTTTACTGTCTTTTCAAACAGGCAGTCTCTCATGACAGGTTTACTGTCTTTTCAAAACAGGGTTTCTCATGATTGGTTTTACTGTCCTCTGAAGATGCAATACCTGTTTATTTCTGACATGAAGAGTGTACTTTATTCCCTTCTCATCAATGCGACCACCTGACTGCTGTTCAGAATTTTGGAATCCACAATGCTCACACATGAAGGAGGACAAAATTACTTCCTTAAAGAATGGAATCCTGGTCAGGAAAATCCTTGTCATACCCTAAAAATGCATATAAAGTAATTCTAATAAATGCATACATAGTCATTCTAAAAAATAAATTACACTAACTTCATGCTCTGCAAATCTGTGGAATTGAGAAATACTGTTTCATATTAGCACAAAATCTCAGCCAGCATCTGCATCTTGTGTCATGATCAAAGTATTGCAATAAAACACATCAGCAAAGCTGTAAAATCTATGACCTTGATCCCAAGGTCAAAGTTGTACCAAACATGTTTCAAGAGTGATTTTTCTTAGCTTCATAATGATTCTTCCCAAGTACATATGAAGAAAATCCATTACTGGCTTAGGAAATATAAAAGTAAAAAACTCTAACCAAAACCTTAATGCAAATTTAAGTGTGTGTGTGTGTGCATGTGTGTGTATGTGTCTGTGTGTACATGGCTTAATAACACATTAGTACAAATACTAACCAAAAAGTGCCATTATGTTCTGTGACTTTATCACAAAATAAATGGGTTGAGTAAGCACACTGAACTCTCTTTATCTTCATAATGATTCATTCCAAGTATGATGAGAATCTACCAAGGGGTATGTGGAATTTATACAAGTGAAAAACTTTAACCAAAATCTTAACTGCTGATAGTGATCACAATGGCACAGAAAAAGTGACTGCAACATCTCACTAGTATGGGCCAAACAACAATAAAAGAAATCGGACTGCTCCAGTGACTTAGTGGTTAGAGCATCTGCCTCAGACACGGGTTCAAACCCTGGCTGAGTCATACCAAAGACTTATAAAAATGGTACTAGCAGCTGCCTTGCTTGGCACTCAGCATTAAGAGGTTAGTGTTAGGGCTGGTTGGCCTGGTGCCAGGATAATGTGACTGGGTGGGACATCATGCTGCTACATGATGCCTCAGTGCTAGACATCACTATAAGCTGTCACACTGCAGACATCATAGTTATATGACTGAAAATTTTTTAAAGATATGTTAAAAATCCAAAACACAAACACACATAAGAGAAATCAATAAATATAATCATTTATATCAGGGTACTGGAAAAGTTCTGAATATTTTTAAAATTTTTTTTCAGTTTCTTGAATCTGTCAATAAATGTAATGCCAATCAAATGACAAAATAACATTCAATAAAATGATCTACACATCCATTTGCAGCATGTCAGACACATGCTGTGATGTCCATGTGGCATAAGATAGACAAATGCCAGTAACATTAAACTGTTGAAGAAAGAGAACAATTCTACTACTGTACAAAGAGCATGCTGTAAAATCTGGGCACTCCTTGGGTAGTCTCCAAATGATATCACCTTACTATTACCTTCTACTATGTAAAGCAAAAATTACTTTGTCCTGTGATTTTTAGGTGTTCAGTGAGTGAGAGTAATTAATGGCTTCTGAAATGCTCCTTTGACCCAGCCAAGTATTACAGTATTGTATCCCCAAACAAAATGTATTACAGCCTTTGCAGGTATCACTATCAATCATGCCCACAAACCCACAAATCGAACTCTTACAAACTGACATGCATGTGTTTTAATAGCTGTTTGACCATTAAAACAAAGTGGAACACCTGCAGTTATCATCAACAAGAAATACTTGGACACACTTTCAGATATTGCCATGTTACTTGAGGCTTATGTGTATTTTTTGGTCACTAGATTTATTTTGGCTATCTGATTTCACATTGCAATGAATTCTAACTGACAGGCGGACCAAGATTACATTATTCTAATTACAAAATAAAAATAAACAGTTAACCAGCTGCAACTAGAACAAGAAACTAAAATTGTTGTTAGTTTTCAAAAGATTCTCATTAGTTTGAATTAACCCCCAAAACATGTTCTGAAGTTAAGGTTACTCATTCATAACACCAGAGACTTATGTGGTTTATATAACATTATGATGTAAATGCACCTGTGCATGAACTCTCAGTGTACATTTATAGAGTTTGTTTCAAACTAGTTTGGAAATGTTTTCATCTGTCATTTGCTTGTGAAGTTTTCAAAGCTAAAAAATTTAATTGCTTGTTTAAGTGGCAATTGATTAAGTATTCTTAACAGTTTGTCAATACAATAACTACATAATATCACAACACAATGTACGTAATTACATATCCTGAAAATCTTGCTCATCTCACAGTTCAACTCTCACATCTCCAAGTGTGAATTAAAGCACAAATAATCCCAGAATTACTATCATAAGTCCTAATGAATAGAGTTCTGAATAAACTTTAGTGGTATTCCAAATAATTTCCAACGCTGAAGATGTTGATGTGCCTGTAGTGGCCAGAAGTCTCTAATGTACTAATGTACCAATGGCATGAACTGTACTGATATGCCAACAGCCTTTTGTTAAATCACAGTAATATTATCCAAGGTTTTATTGTCTGAATTCACTATAATTCCCAGTAATGTCATTCTATTTCCAGAGAAAATTAATTTGAATTAAATAATTCCAGCCCAAATCAAACATTGAACACAACAATGAATCTGCCTCAAGATTTCACAGCAAGAATAAATAATTTTTTCAGTAAACAAGATATATAAAAAAAACTATGACACAAAAGAATAACCCTGACAAGGGCCAAAAGTTTATTTCTAGAAAAATCTTAGTTAAAATTAGGTCTGTTACTAAAATTATAATAAAGAACATGAAATACACAATGTCCTTGACTCAGGCCAAAATAAATGATTACTTCTATTGATAATGATCCTAATATTAAATCCATGAAACCCACGCATACAGAGAAAATATTAGCTATGTATTAGTTGTTTTCAGAATTTTAAAAAAAATCAATGAGTTTGGAAAAGTAAACAATGAACATGATTTTGGACAAGGTCAGTTACAAGATACAATTTTACATAACCCATCGCATATAATATATAAAAACAAACAATGCAAATTAAATATACATAACAATTCATTTAATTCAAAGTCATCCAAGATCTTGTCATATAAACCCATTTACTGTAACAGATATCATCAAAGATCTTGTGATATAAAAATTTTACCAGGTTTTATAGAAATTCAATGTAAATCAGTCTCTAGATCTAGGCAGATTACAAACTCAGCCAATCTGATGAAAGATGTCTCGTTATGCTAAGGCCTCATTTATTACAGAACCAGTCGATGACAATGATAATACCAAAGTGGAGCAAATCCTACTGGAATTCTGTCTCCAGACTGCAGATATGCCTATCTAATCTGATACAGGATTACCACAATATTATGCACAGACCTAATGCTCACACGCACTCATCCAACATCTTGATAATATTAGAATACATCTCAAATTTGATTAAAATGTGATCAGAAATAAAGTTGCTGGAGTGTTGAAAGCTCAGTTAATCAGATGCAAAGTTCAAAATTAATATGCATAAATTTCACTCATAACTCAAACAACATTTTAATGATGTGAGATTATTTATCAAGTTTAAGCAAAACCCTAATATAAAATTGTCGTAAGAGTGGTAAAAAGTACTCTGTCAATCCAATGCAAGATCAACTCACAAATAAACATAGGTCTTGCTAATAATAAAATCATCCACCATCTTGATGATATTAGCCTGTTTCCCAAGCCTGATTAAAATGAGATCAAAAACACTATGTCTAAAGTGTTAAAGAGTTCAGACAACTATATGCAAGATCACATCATTATTAGGCTTAAATCTTGCTCACAATAAAGCATTATGTATCTTGATGAGATAAGCCTATTTACCAAGTTTGATCAATGGTCTGGCTAAAGTGTTGACAAACTCAATCAAATGCAAATCATCTCATTAATATGCATGGATCTTAATTATTATCAACCTTGTCCAAGATCTTGATGATGTAAATGTATGTTCCAAGATTTTATCAAAATTGGTTTAGTTTGGTGCTTTTCAGCACAACAACACGTGAAGGTAATTTAGTGCTAAGGCAATTGAAGTATAGTGTCTTGCACAAGGACCAGGGGTCACGCTACCAGGCGAAGTGGGCGAAAAAGTTGCCTGTAAAATGTGAACTTCGCCTTCTTCTGTTAAGAAAACAAAAACGACTTCACCCTCTGATTTTTCAGATGTAAAATGGCTGTAGCTTATGACTTTTGAGATGCCCCCTAGCTGTAGCCAGGCAGTTCTAGCACTATTATAACCCAAGGCGAATGTATTTACGTGGTGTTGATACCAATCAGCTTACGGTGACAAAGAAACTCTTGCACATTCACATGCATGTTTTAATAGCTAACTGACCATTAACCCTTTCCGGAGCAAGATATCACTGCTCGATTTCAGCTGGGCCTACTGTACTATGATGAAAATATACCAAATTCTGTTTCAAAATTTAAACATCAACATGCAAATAGTAATTTGCTTTTAATAAATATGATCGGTGAAGAGCGTTTTCTAATTTTTTTTTTTTAAACATGGAGATTTTAACGGCCGTATTTGCGTATTTTCTTTATAAAATCTGTTTGAAACCGTAAATGAACTTGTAATGGCGGACGTCACTGCGTATATGATATACACTTCATTAAACTGTCTGTATTCGTAAATAATTGGGCAGATAGATTCAGGAAAATATATAATATAATGAAAACAAAGTTTAAATATTATGTGATAGGAGATTTAGCCCAAATATTTAATAATGTAGGTCAGAAACACGTGACAATCTATGTTGTGGAATTCGAAAAAATGCTGCATGGTCAAGGTTGTTTTCTGACATACCGTAATTAGTTTTCGTGTGTGAGTGTGTGTGTGACTTAGATTTTTAACGTAGCTTTAACAATTTTTCAGTCATATCGCTACGATGTCTGCAGTGTGACAGTTTATAGTGATGTCTAGCACTGGGGCATCATGCCGCAGACATGTAGCATGATGTCCCACCCAGTCACATTATCCTGACACCAGGCTGACCAGTCCTAACACTAACCTCTTAATGCTGAACGTCAAGCGAGGCAGCTGTTAGTAAAATTTTTTAAAGTCTTTGGTATGACTCGGCCGGGGTTCGAACCTGTGACCTCCCGCATCCGAGGCGGACGCTCTAACCACTAGACCACCGGAGCGGTCTTAGTTTTCATGAAAATACGAAAAATATATATAGTAGTGAAGCAAATACTATGTAACCAATGCATATCGTTATTACCACTAGGTAGACAAATAATACAACCATAAATACGCAGTCCTATTAATGAATTTTTGTAACGAAGCCAGAAAGTGAGTAGTTATATTAAGAAAAGCCCTCTTTCTAAAAATAGATGCACTTGCATGGTGCAATACATGTTCTTGGATGTTTCAGTTGGGGGAAAAATGAGTCCAGTTTAGTTATATATCGATTTTAGCGCTTCATTGTGTTGTCTATGAATAGTTACAGTAATGTTTTATCAGGAACAATGAAATCAGGACCAAGAGTATGGTTTGAAGTCACTTGTGCATTTATTCCTATGTACATGTATTAGGGGTTGTTTCAAAGTATGCTAGAAATCTTTTTGACTGCAATTTTACACAAAACTTGTAGAAAATAAAATAAAATAATTAAGTGGTAGTTTATTAAGCATTTTTACCATCTTGCAATTACAAAACTCTAATCTTCTTACTGCCATCAGCTAAAATTAATTACAATGTAGAGCTGCTGTGCTTTTTAAGTCATATGGCCAAAACATGCTGCATTTACCTCAGTCCAAACACACATATACCACAAGTATGAATAGAATGGGTATGAATATAAATTTTTTTATACATGCACAAAATGTGTTGATAATAAACATATAACATATTTTTCAACTTGAAAATAAGGCATTGCTTAAAACTGTTAAAAGCATACTGAGAAATAGAGCATATAATTAAAATAAAATAATGCAGCTATCTGTATATATATATATATATATATATATATATATATATATATCGCATTTCTTGCATTGGTCTCACTTCTCCCTGTTTAGCTTCCACTTCTCCCAGTTTAGCTCCCACTTCTCCCTGTTCTGTCCAAAAGGAGAAGTCACTTCTCCCTAAAATTTAAGTCTAGCTTGACCCCTGAAGGACACACCATGGTAGCTGACCCAGGCTGTTCCGATGGTGGCATTTGATCCCGCACCCTTTCAATCAGGAGTCTGACATGCTAACAGCTGAGTCACTGCAGCATCCCGAACAAAACTGGATTAGAAATACAGTCTCCAGAATGGAAATAACTTCAACCAATCAGACACATGATAACCTCATTAAATATACATGGATCCCATACATTATTAAACATGTGCAAGGTCTTGATAATAGAAGACTATCTTTACAGTTTGATTTAAAATCAGATATTAAAAATATGTTTTTCCAGGGTTGTAGCAAGCTCAGGCAATCAGATTCAAGATCATACTTTTGATATACATGGTTACTGCTCACTATCAAATTCGTCCAAGATCCTGATGATATAATCATATTCAAACTTCAATATTGGATCACAAATATGGGACAAGCCCAGCCAATAAGATGGAAATATATATTCCATGTTTTGTCATAACTGGATTAAAAACAACAGGGTGCAAACAACATTAGATCCATGATCATCTCATTAATATGCATGAATCTGACTTATTATCAAACAAAAAAGAAAGTCTGCTTCCAGTGTGGTAAGAAGCTTAGCCAATCAGAATCATGTTCATCACATTAGCAACCAATGATCATTCTCCTTATCTAACTTGACTAATATTCCAAGTGGGATCAAAACTGCATCAGAAATTGGGTTCCAGAGTGATAACAGGGTCAGCTAATCTGATTTAGATTACCTCATTAATATGCACAGATCTTACTCATTACTTCATTACTTAACTCATCCAAAATTTAGATCATATGACCCCTTATTTCAAGTCTGTTTAAAATCAGATAAAAAAAATTTGGCTTCTAGAGTTGTAGTAGCAATCTCAGTCAATTTATATGCAAAATCACCTCAACAATGTATAATGTATATCGTTGTCATCATCATCAATCATGACCAACATGCTGCTGACGTAAGCATATATTCCAAGTTTTATCAAAATGGGATTCAAAATCTTGCCTATGGTGGAAACAAGGTCAGTCAATTAGCATAATTACCATGTGACCTGAGAAAGAGAGAATATGGAAAAACATCACTGTATGTGTGTGTAAGAGTAAAAAATTTCAAATAGTTGTGCTCCATACATATGAACCTCCTGAGAAAAGGCATGTCTCCTGTCCCTCCTGTAGATCACTGAAATCTCCTGCAAAATCATTATTGAGTTTTTTTCCATTTATTTAAACACATTGCTTCCCATGCAGTATATTTATGGTAAGACTGCTTGTTTATGGAAATTTTTTTATATCTGCAATTGTTTTACATTTGCACAATAAAAATCAGGCTGATGAAAATGTTCCCTCTTTAGTCCAAATTCGTGATCACATTTTGCAAATCTCCTAACTGCCCTAAACTGATCTCTCTCTTTTGTCTCATGTATACATGCTCTGACATGTTGGTCTCAATTGGGAGTTATCTAAATATATGCACAACTAACCCCACCTCCCAAATCCTTTCAGGGATTTCAGTTATTTTTCTTTTTCCCAATCTTTATTGTTTGCCATTTTGAAATTTACTTCACAGGTCATAATGAACGTCTTAAGGAAAAACAGCCAAACTAATTTCAATGATACTATGAAAGTCTCCATGAGAAATCCAAAGGTTACTGTTTGATAAGGTATTTCTCACAAAATCTTTCAATCTTGAAAGTTGTTATAACTTTCTAAGCAGCTTAACCCAAACTGAAACAGTGGTATTACATAATCCCTGTATTTTCACAAAAACAGTATGGGAAATAATGACCAGTGCACAAAACAACCATAACATAAATAAATATTGGACCAAAAATTGTCAAATGTTATGGATAACACTTACAAAAGTAACAAATGAATGAGAAGAAAACAGCACTGAATCTCCATCTCAGTAGCCATTAAAGATTTAATTTGTAGTTTTTACATATTGAAGAAGTACTTAGTACAAATACAGGCTGCTGAGTCAAACTTAATGGTTAAAAATGGCAACAGCCTAACAGAATTCTTTTTACCAAGTGACAAGAGTTCTTCCGATTACTGCTGTGACTCATTCTGACACTGGACCCGGTCTATGATACTATGTAACAGACAAGGGTAGTAACTTTCAAACACACTGTTCCACACCTGACCTTCAATCTTTGGCTGCTTTGTTCATCTGTGAAGGCATTCACCCATAAACCATAATTTGTTTAACATCTGTTGTATTTTCTATTCATCAAGATATTGTTACTTTTCTGTTCTGGACCAAACTGAAGTTACATGGCCTAAAGCTTAAAACTGTAAAGTTTTTAATGGTCTGATAAAGTTAATCTCACCTTTGGATTGCTACCAGGGCCACGGGGGGTGGGGGGGAATGAACCATTTCACTGCATATCTTAGTAAACATAATTTCATTTTAAAGGAATTGTGTAGCTCAATATTGAACTTAATCATGGAAATAGTAGTTGCTGAAAACGGTTTTGACCACCTGAAGGCCACAGCAACAACAGAAATAAAATACTATTATGAGAAGTATGTGCAAGACAAAATTTCAGAATATTTCATTAACCACGACACACTGGACAAACAACAACACTGACTTATAACTGCATGTGACTGGAAACCATTAAAAGGTTATGAGCTTGGTCATAATAATAAAATACCTTGTAAATCATCACATTTTCAAAGATATTTGACAAACCTAATTAAATAACTCAAATACTAAATTTAACTATAATGTTTCTGTCCTCATTCTGCATGTATTTGCCCTTATTTGCACATCTTGCATTTTAAAAATCTACAACCATTAACAAATATATGTATGCATGCATATATTTCATAGTTCTTTAGACAAACATGTATCAATCAATAAAATTTTCAAATGTCTTAATCTGCATGCTTTTGTGTGCTTTTCATTTCCCAATATTTATCATATGTACATATAGTCCCAATGAATTTACTGCATTATTATTAAAAGAGATGAAATATGTTCCAAAATAATGATATGAAGATTCCATTCCATTTCTGAACATTACATCTTGAAGTGCAACTAGACATTAAAAGCAATAACAAAAGCATCACAAAGACAATACAATCATTACTAATTGTTATTTATTTGATAAATGAGAATCAACATTTAGCATATTTCAATACTGTCAGTTTAAAATGCCTATGTACCTTGCCTAGCTGTCATTGCACATTTTCAGCGATATTTGATAAACTTCATTTAATAACTCGGGAATATAATATCCTATAATGTTTTGGCACTCACTTTGCCCTGTCTTGGACATGTTTAGTAGAACCCACTTTGTCAGACCAGACAAAAATTTCCAGAATTCTTACATTTCGGGGCATGCATCTTCAGTTTGTTTCAGCATTGAAAACTAAATAATGGCTTGATGAACAGGAGTAACACGAATCATAGATTATTACTGCCTTCATGGAAGGGGAAGGCAGTTGGAGATCAAGGTCAGGTGTGGAATTAGTCCTACAATGTAAGATGTCCATCCTGATATTTATGTTGCTTTGGGTCAACATCTTATTTCCAAAATAAATTATGTGTAGCATGTTCCCTGGTCAAATGATGGAGGAACTAGCACCCAAATTTTTAAGAATATCTGACACACTTATCTGACATACTGGCATGTTTCAACAGATTATAGTCTAGTTGCTTAAGTTGGAATACACTTACTTTCATGTCCTCATGGAATCAAATTTGGAAACAAGTAAATTGACATGTTTGCAAGTTCCACTGAGTCAACATATATTTCAGCTAGCTGAAATTAGACAGTAGCCAAAAAATCATTAATGTCTAAGTCAGTTAAAGAAGGGACAAGCATAATGTGACAGAAAAGGCAGGTCAGGTCAGGACAGATCAGGAGATTTCCAGAATTTGGTCAGGGTTTTGACCTCAAAAGATTTTCATTCACCCGATTTTTAGCATGCAAATGGCCAATGATTATAACTACTGGACAAATTTACATTCTTAAATATTAAAATATGCACATCATCTCAACAATTCAGTCCTTTCACTGTAATTTCTTGTTATTCATACTGTTCCTATATGTACTACAAGCATTTTTAGCATTTCTTAGATCACTGCTGGTGTTGATCTTAGCACTGTAGAGACTGTTGATTCTAAGACTGTTAGTGTATCCAGGTTTCCTCTAAAGTCAGTCTGACTTTTCCTCAGAATGCAAAATGTCCTTTCAATGTCTAGTGGCAGTAGAACTCTACTGAGGCCACCAAGTTTAAACTGTTTCCTGCCTGTGGTTAGATTAAGGTTGTTGCCTGCCTGCCTGAACTGCTCAAGATTGGTACTCTCTGTGTCTAATGTTTTAATATCAGTAAGGTTGACCACATGAAGCACAAATGCATACATTATACCATCACACCATTTGTGACTTTAAGCCTAATTTGCAGACACCTTTGTTGTCATCATTATCTTCAGTCAAAAATATGACAGTGAGAATAACAATCAAATCCAGAAAATTACTAGTATAATAGATGAAGACAAACATCCCATTCATCGCAGGTATTACAGATTGCAACCATGTCTGGTATTCCTCAGCAGATTTCAACCGACTAAAATGTCTGTGAACAGAACTTGAAAAGATGTCTACTTGCTTGTGTCACAATTTTATTCCATCAGGAAAAACAATCACAGATTAAGTGTTGTCCAAGCATAAGGACATCAATCTGTGAAAAAGTGCCAATATGGGCTACCAAGTGTCTGAGATATTTCTGAAAAATTGGTCTCTAGCTCCCCTGTTGATCGCTACACTGAAAAGTAAGACATCAAACAAAACATTATAAATATCATACTAGATGTCGTACATTGTTGGACTATATTATTTACACAACCGCCCATTTGTTTGCACCCTCTACCCATTTTGAAAACAAAAAGCATCAATGATATAAAAATTGCAAACTTAATCATTTCATTCATCAATTTATAATTTCTAACTTGATAGTTGCTAGAGGGTCCCAAACAATATCAACTTGTACGTGTTTTGAAACAGACTTAAGTTTCTTTGGTAATACAGTCGCCATATTTGCATTGGCAAGTCTAAGTTTTCAGGCAAAAACAAGATGTAATTAATCACTGTCTTTCATAATCTCAATAATTCCTTAAATTTTCGAGTTACATCTCTTTGAACAAATATGTACACAAGTTCCTCCTTGTTTTTGTTCAAATTTTTAAAAATAAATATTAAAACTGTACGCTGCAAATACTGGATGCAGACGAAACAGTTTTAACTGCAACTGACTGTTCTGGAAACCAGAAAAGGACAGTGTGCCGACTGTATGCTTGTTTACATCGAGAACTTCCGTTTGCTTTGAAACGCCAACAAGTTGAAGTGTTGGACCCCGTGGCGACATCCAGGTAAGAAATTATTAATTGATGAGTTTTATAAGCTTTATATAAGTTTTTATATCCTTAATGATTTTCGTTTTTAAAATCGGTAGGGGGATACAAACGGGAAGGTGTGCAAATACTGCAGTGTGGAATGGTGTTTCTGTAAGTTACTAACCTCGTTTCTTGTATTGTATGATGGACTCCTGCCACTCGATATGATCTTTTTCATTCAAGATTTTTACCTACATTAAGCCTGCGTCATCACCTGCAAATGATAACAAGGATAATTGGACACGAAAATATATAACACCTGTTCCATACAGTTGACACACAAGCTCTCGATCTCCGTTACTTCAGGATCGTCATCACTGGCGTCTATATTACGGAACAAACGCTTAGGATGAGTCTGTTCTTCTTCCATGATTAAAGTGTACACCAAATGTCTATAACACAGTTTTCAAACAAGCATGCGTCCACTGATTTCGCAATCTGATTGCAATAGCAATCGCAACGGTTACTATAAAACACCGAAATACACTGAAGAACCGAAATACACCGAAATACATATGTATTTACATGTTCTCGGTGTATATATCGGTATACACACAGGAATTATGATTTGTTTTTGTTTGAATGGTATTACATAGCAAAATAAAATATGATTGGAGCGATTTTGATACGAATTATTTACTTTTTTTCCAAGTTAAAGCACCCGTCAAACTGTCGTACTTTATTGGACAGGTCTCATAAATGGATGATCGTTCCGGAAGTGGTATGATAAAGACTGGTCGTTCCGGAATGGAGGTAATATCCACTTATTGAAATTAAAAAAAAAAAAACAATCTTTTTCGAGTCGCTTAATTAGGAATGGACAGTGAAAGTCGGTTTAATGCAGCTTTGAAGTCACTTAACTGATTTTCGATTTGACTGTATGGATTGCAACTGATAATAAAACTTGGTGGATCCGTTTTGCATACGAGTAAGTCCTTTGCATATAATAATGTCATGTATAACGAGTTACTACACAATATCATTTAATTCGTGAAATATAAGTATCAACTGAAACTGAAAATCAAAGTCACAACAGTCGGTCAATATAAAATTTTAAATGAGCTTTTCGTAACTTTTCGCAATATTTTTGTACTTTTTCGTAACTTTTGTAACTTTTCGCAACTTTTTGTAACTTTTCCTAGTTTAGTCATACCACAGAGATAAATAGATATCTCGATGAATGTCACATTGTTTGTCGTTATTATTCTACAAGTAAATATTTTGGTGGAATTTATATGAGTTAAAGATTTTAATTAGAGTCTATTTGTGTCAAATTTTTCGTTGAATGTACACGTTTGCGACACTTTTATAATTTTCATATATCTCTCTATGTATCCATCTATATATTCTGTCCAATCGATACATTATTAATATTACATTCTTTTGAATTCATTGACCCATGTATTTCAAAGCCTACTTCAGCTCATGTCATGTACGAAATCCCCATTTGTAATTGCTTTTGACAAAGATTCTTAAAATCAATGACTTTAAACTATATGTAACTATGTCTGGCCATTCTTGCCCTCGAGGCGTGCTTAATGCTTTAATCTACCTTTCTTTGTATATTCATTAAAATCCTGTGAAATATTACACCAACCATAAGTGTTTGTTGATACCAGTCACATCCTGCACACGTTCTATGAAGATAACAATGTCTAGCACACTGAAGAACTGCATCCGTCTGCTCATCACTTCCATTATTCTTTATTTGCTTATTTGAAGAAATCACGCCCGATTTTGGTTTTTGTGAAGCGAAACAATGAAGTTGATATTAAGGACATATGTGATTTTATTTAAACAACACTATCAAAATATATTTCCAAACTGCAGAACGCTAATAATTGTGAGTCTATGAACCACGTTCTTAAACAGACAGTTTACTGGAAGACGAAAACGCTCACGGAATTTGTACAACTGAAATCTGAAGAATGCTCTAGTATGCACTGGAGAATTCCGACTTGCCGACAGTTACCAAAAAGTTCAGTCTACAAAATCAGCATGGATAAAACTGACAGAGCAACAACGCACAAACTTGTACAAACGCTTTAGACGCCATATTGACACAATGACAAAATACATAACCTCTACGGACGGTCAGGCAACTGTTGTTGCACCAAGGACTAACGGACGAAAACCTGGACAAAGGAAACGAAACATCAATGTACGAACTGTAATAATTAATGCAAAAAATCTAAACATGAACCAGAGATTTCGTCATAATGTGCTATATTTTATTGTTTTTGGTTATGTTTATTTTACTTTGTGTAACATGACTTGAAGTCCGATTTTCAAGCGGAACAGAATCTTGAATACTAATGGATTAATTAATTCATCTGTGTGTTCAAATTATTCATTCATTGATCTCTGATACCTTAGGTGTGTAAATAAATGTAATTATAACCTTTTGCCAAAGAAAGGTTTTCTTTGCAAAAGTGCTTTCCTGAGTTGTCTTTGTCATTCATCATATATCCTGGCTTGTTACAATCGCACTCTTATTCTCACTCTTGCATACACTATCTTGGATACTTTTGGTACTTTGCTAATTTTCACTTTCATTCTGTGTATGTATTTCGATTCTACGTTTATCATACCTATCCAATCAAGTAAAGAGTAAATAATTCATATAAATTTGAATCAAAGTTTATTTTACTTTTTATTATTATTCAAACAAATACAAACGAAACGAAAGATTAATGTATGAGCTGTGATAAATACTGATAAAAGATCCAAACTTGATCATTGAAATTACTTCTGTAGAGAATTTGTCATAAACAGGCTGTGGTGTATATGATGTGAATTAGGCAGATGACTGTTATCGGTTGGATTTATTGGAATATATCATTGAAAACAAAAATGGTTAACGACAGACTGTCTACTTATTATTTATCATACAAACACTTATTATTTTCGCAAAAAGTCAACACTTTCCTAGAAAAAAATGAGTCCTTTCTCTTTAAAATGCACCTTGTCTGCATCATAGTCTTTTGGAAATCTAACATTCCGTCTAATGAATCCAACATTCAACTTCAAAACCAGTTTACTTATTTTAGTGTCTTAGGGCATTAAATGAACTCATCAATTCCGAATCCTTTATGAATATTGCCCGTTCACATATTTCCAAGAAGACTTTCTTAACATCTTTACAATCAACTGTCATATTAGCAAAAGTAGCATATCAATAAGTACGTTTCAATATTGCCAAACACTGGGAAATCTTTTAAACAGCAATTAAATTAAATGCTATTTATTTATCAAAAACTGTATCATTTAAAGTTGAAGTAAAGATGTAATGTAATGTCTGCGAGTACTTTTGATTTTTTCACTTTCATTCTGTGTGTGTTTTACTACGATTCTCATTTGATCATACCATTCGAATCAAGTACGAACTAGTGACGCCATCAAATGAATGAGGAAAAAAATAATTCGTATCAAAATCGCTCCAACCATATTTTTTAATTTTGCTCTGTAAAACTATTCAAACAAAAAGAAATCATAATTCCCGTGTGTACACCGATATATATACCGAGAACATGTAAATACAAGTGTATTTCGGTGTATTTCGGTTTTCAGTGTAATTCAGTGTTTGTAGTAACCCTTAATAACA